>PVIC010003887.1:0-65936 GCA_004025085.1 Thryonomys swinderianus | reverse complement strand
CAGAAGAGCTACTTGGGTCTTAGAGTTCATTCTGAGAAGGAATCCTTTTCTAATCAGAAGCACACTTGCTCCTCGGCCATCCCACCCTAAATCTTTATCCAGGATAAATCTCTGCTCACCTACCAGCCTGCTGTCTGCACTTGGCCTGGACAGACGGTCACTCTCTGCCTGCCACAGTCTTCCAGCAGCTGCTCTGGTCAGAAGCCAACTGTCAGCATGGCTCTTCTTTCAGATTAGACATTTTCTCTCAGCTGCCTGTAAGATCTTTGACGTTGTACAGTTTTGAAATTGGATTCCCCCTTGATTTGTTTGCGCTTATACTTTCTATTTCTCTCATTCATCATCCAATGATCTTTTATTTATTATTATTCCAAACATCTGGAGTACTGGTTGGAGACATGGGACCCAGCGACCCTCAGGGCTGAGGCAGTGGGTTATATGGTAGGAGTGAGTGTAAGTTTTGAAAAGTGGGAGCCAGTCCTGCGGTCAGCAACTCAGGAGGGGACAGTGGCCCATCAGGGACATGTGCCTTCACAGAGGGGAAGGGTAGAAGCCACATCCCAGTCCCCGAGTCCAAACCTTCCCCCCGCCCCCAGCCCTCACCCCCTGCCTCAGCTAGCTGCCATCCAGTGCCTCCAGCCTCCCAGGTTCCCGCCTGGCCGTGCAGGCACAGGGCTCCCAGGCTCTTCCGCCTCTCCTCCCTCTCAGGCCTAGACAGTTCCCAAGACATAACTAACAGAAAGGCTGAGGCCAGCTCCTGCTCACTGGAGGCCGACCTGAAGCTGTGGCTTGGGGGGGGGGCTGAGCATGTACCCCTCCAGGGGCTGGCCAGGAGCCCAGCCAGCAGCACCTGTGTTTCTGTGCCAAGAACCTGGCTCCCAGTTCACCCTGTTCTCTTCAGCCTGTGCCCTGAGTTAAGTGTCAGTAATAACATCCGGCTCACCTTGGAACCCAACTTCTGTGCACTCCCCAGCTCCCACGCACCTCCGTGTCTCTTTGTTGTCATCCCACCCTTCTCGGGATGGTCCTCTGAACACCTGGATGGCCTGTCGTCTCCCCTGTCTCGTTTGGACAGAGGTCACTCCTGGGAGACCTGAGTCGCCACGGGCCATGAGAATCAGGGGTTCCTGGTCCCCGGCCATACAGACACACTCCGCTCGGTGGCCCCAGAAGGCAGTGAATGAGCACACCGCAGACACCCTCATGCACAGCATTTCCGATGGGTCTGTAGTGGGGCTTTGAGGGCTGACTCTGCCTATGTCTGGGGCTCTGTTCTGTGTGGACCTTGTGACCAGCCCTCCGAGGGTGGCATCCTGGGGCACAGTGGAGACGAATAGGTGACCTTGGGTGAGTTATTTTTGGTACTTGTGCTGGGGTCGCTCACCTGGAAGGAGCGAAGCGGAGGCTGCTCTGTGGGGCTGTGCAGCCCCTGTGCTCAGGAAGCTCTTGGGGGCCGTGGACATGGCAAACAGGCCCTCAGTGTCTCCTCTCACGCTGATACTGTGGCTTCTCTGTTCTTCAATGCAGCCTGTGGTCTGGGGCTGCAGATATGCTCTTCAGCCCTTGGTCTGGACCCGGCATCTCAGCCTCAACACCTGAGACGTGGGATGCAGGATGGCCCTCGATCCTGGGCCCACCAGCAGCCCTGGCCTCCACCGGACACACCTGAGTGTCCACTCCCAGTCAGAGCAACCAACAGTGTCCTCAGACACCTGCCCGGGTGGCCCTCCGCCAGGTCTTCACAGCCAGGAGCTTCTGCGAATTCCAGAGACGGAGGCTGCGGTCTGACCATTTGTCCCCTGAGTTCACCTGAAATTTAATTTCTGTTGTACTAGTACATGGTTGACAAAAATGTACAGTGAATGTTTAAATTTTTAATAACCAAGTACAGTAAAAGATACATTGCCAAGAATGATGGTATACCAGCCAGTGCTTATCAGAGGGGCAGATTTAATGCAAACTGTATCACTATATAAGGATACACAAGGTGGGCCTCCATTGGCTGCCTGTGGTCAGGTGTGGAAGATGCAGGAGAACTGAGCACGGGAGGCCTGAAGGGTCTGGTCAAGAGCTTGGAGCTCCCTGTGGAATCCTGCGCAAGTTCCCAGAAGCCAGGAAGTGCTGTCCAAGGTGAAGGAGAGGACGAGCTCCCCCAGAGAGGCCAATGGGAGCCTCCCTTCTCTTTTTATTTCACGCAGGCAGCAGACCTATGGGTTTCCATCACTCACGACAAACCCCTTCAGCCACACCAAGAGCTCAGAAGGGGTTCCCTTCTGCTGTGGTCCTCTGCCCTCCCAGTGGGGGGTGGCAGGCCCCTCAGACCATGTGGAGTCATGATGTTGGACCTGTGGTCTCCAGGTTTGCCAGGGAACAAACTCCTGTTCTCTGTAAATAGCCCTGTTTCAGGCTCTCAGTTTGGAAATGCAAGGACGAAGACAACATATTTGTGTATAACTTCCCCGTACAGGGCGAGGGTGGACAACCGCACCCTGGACCACTGGCCTGTCTTTCCTGAAACCTTCCTGTCTGCACTGCTGAACACAGTGGTCATTACCTGTTTCAGTAGGAATCGCACTTCACAGTTTACTCCTGTCAAGTGATTGCCGTGACATCCAAGCCTTGCAGGCACCAGGGGGGAGGCAGCGGCAGCGGCCAACTCCCGAGTCCACGGCCCTTGCATCGTGTTGTGAACGGTTTGTAGACTGCTTGCATTTGGTCCGACACGAGCTGTCAAACTAAGGAGGCTTAAAAACAGAATCTTTTTGCCTAATTAACCCGCCAAGGGGACACACTTGGAAAGAGACATCGGAAACACTGTGGACAGCGGGGGCTGGGTGGGCTGCAGACTTTTAGTGGTGAAGTGTCGGGCTCGGGGACAGTTAATGATCTCTTCTCACTGTCACCCTCCAGCCCAGCTGGGAGGCCTCCTGTCCTCAGAAGACCTGTGGGTTGCCTGGCGCTCTCCACGGTGCAGCTGTGACAGGTACCCGAGACCCTTGTGGACCCTGGAGGAGGGGGCTGATGGACCGAGACCTCAGAGCTGAGAGAGCGCTCCAAGCCCAGCTGGGTGGGATCTGCAGGCTGCCCCCAGGACCTCGTACGGGGTGGGGGGAACCTACCCAGGACCATACAGCTTGTCACAGCCGCCTCTGCCCTGGAGCTCGGGGCAAAGTCTCATCTGATGGAGCTGAGGTCTGCCTTTCTCTGGTCCCCTTGCTCTGAGGTTTGGGGTGAAGGGATGAGAAGGCGCAGCAGCCATGGGGTATAGGGGAAGCGCCCCTCCAGGAACACAAGCTTCAGCCCCTCTGGCTCTGCTCCCGGGGTCTGGGCCATGTGACCAGGCAGGGCAAGACTGGCCTGTCTGATGGTTCCATCTGGGAAAAGTGCTGTCCTGTCCCGGGCAGGGAGTAGCAGTGCCTGCTGCCCCGCCAGCTTCTGTCGGCCCTGTGGAGACTGACTGTGGGTCTGGCCATTTGGCAGCCGATTCATTGTCTTCAGTGAGGCAGCCTGTGTGTCTGGCTGTTGAGGGAGCAGAGTCTCCAGGGCCTGCGCTTGATGCAGCTCTTCCCATCCCTGAGACAAAACCCGGATTAACTGAACTCTATGTGTTTTCCTTCCGTGGGCAGCTGGGAGCGGGTGTGTGAAGATTCATCATGAGTCTTATTTTCCATGGAAACACAATGTGGTAACTGAGAAACTTCTCAGTCCTCAGAGGGAAGATCGTGGAGGTCTCTCAAGGACCTCAGCCCAGCTTCCTAGAGAACTTCTGCAGGGCCTGGGGTGAGGTGATTTGAAGAGGCCTATAGCCTGAGTGTACTGTGGTCCCTGTAATCCTCTGGAGGCTGAGGCAGGAGGATCACAGTTTGGAACCCAGCCTGGGCAACTTAGCAAGACCTTCTGTGTAAATAGTTATCAATAAAATTCATCAGAAAGAGTCTGAAATATGTAGCATGACAGGCAACGAGGGTGCCTGTGACCCTACTGAGCATCTGCCAGTGCCAGAGTGGACATCCTTGAGCCGTGTGTCACTTCCGGCTCTGTTTTGGGCAAGTTTCAGGAAGGCCAACTCAAATTGCCATGTGGCGTAAGAACACGCACCCTGCAGAGGAGGCAGCAGGGGACTGCACCAGCCTTCTCACATTTTCTTCTCAGTATGTCCTGTGACAGTGTAGGAGTCCGTCACTGCGGCCTGCAGATGGACACGGGACTGGCTAGCACGGGTTGAGGTGGGATCTCTGCATGTGGCAGGGGCTCCTTGCCATGTAACTGCTCCCTCCACCCTGCAGGTGGCCCAAACAAATGTCCCAGAGGGTCAGCAATGGACTTTGCTCCACCATAAACCCCAGCCTGCAGTTTACATTTCCATGCAGGGCCGAGCCACACTCACGTGGTCACTAACATTTCCACTGGGGTGGGGTGCGCGGGGCTACATGGGGAAACTCATCCTTTCAGACCGAGCACAAGGGTCTCACCCCGCCCTCCTGAGTCCCGGAAGTGCCCGAGGAGAAGAGTAAAATTGGAGGTCGGACTTCCGGCAGGGGAAGGGAGCAGCTACCAGGGTTATGTGGAATGTATGAGACTGTCGCTGGTGCCTCCAGCCCCCTGGATGACTCGTCACCAGAGTTCTGCTTTCATCTTATTCTCTCTTCTCTTTATTTTGGATTTATACGTTGCCATTCTTTTCTAGTATCATAAGGTAAACCATGGATTATTTTAGATCTTTCCTCAATACTACATGATTTTAAAGCTATGCATTTCAGTTAAGTGCTACTTAGCTGAATAATTAGAATTTTGTCCTATTTTCATTGTCATTTAATTTTAAATATTTTAAAATTTTGCTTGTTTTGGGAGGTTTATTTACAAATTTTCTTGCTTAATTTCCAAATATTTAGAGTTAGCCTAGGTTTCTTTTCCTTTTCTTTTCTTTTTTTTTTTTTTGAGTCAGGGTCTCCCTTTGTCCTTCAGGCTAGCTCTTAGCTCACTATGTAGCCCAGGCAAGCCTGGAACTCAGCAGTCCTTGAACTCAGCAATCCTTCTGCCTCTGCCTCCTGAGTGCTGGGATTACAGGCATGAGCCACTACGCCCAGCTAGCCTAGATTTCTTACTGCCTTATTTCTAATTCATATTTTTGTGGTCAGAATCTTTATATTTCTTTTCAAATTTATGGAAATTTGTTTTCTAAGATAAGGTCTATCTTAATGTATTTATTTATATATTTTTTTCAAGTACTGGGGATTAAACTCAAGACTATGTGTTTGCCAGGTAGGTGTGGTATCTCTGTGCTACTTCCTTGGCCCAGTAAGTTTATTTTTAAGTTTTTAGCTGTGTATCCTGCACTTGCTGGGTGCCATATTCTGTAACTTTCTATCAAATGATCATGTTCATAGTGTTGTTCTGACTTCATTTGTTTTTACTGATTTTTTGTTCTACCAATGCATGAAGAAGTGACTGTATAATCTCTACTGTTATTGTGAAATTGCCTGTATCTTCTTTAATTTTCTTGTGCCTTGTGGACTTTGAGTCTTTGAAATTAGATGAATAGACATTTATGACTATAGTGACTTTCCAATGATCAGTCCTTTTATTATTCTGAAGTTTACTTTCTGTCTTGTGGTCCATTTCCTATGATATCAGTACAGCCTCTCTGGCCTTTTTGATCCTTATGTATGGCATCACACCACTTTTCTCCCATTTACTTGGAGCTCGTCTCCATCATTATATAAAGTGTATGTCTTTTAGAGAGCATATTGAGCTGCTTTAAAAATTTCTTCTGAAGTTATCTGACTTATAAATGCAGTATCTATTCTATAACATTCAGTGCAATTATTGGTAGGGCTGGGTCTTGTCCACAGCCCAGGTGAGCTAGAATAGCAGAACAGATTGAGAGATAATGAAGGTGACACCCACCAATGGCTTGTGAGAGACAGGACCCATGATGAGGATAGCGAGCAGAGGACAGAATTAGTTGCTACCATCTAGCGGAGGGACAGCCCACAGCAGTGCACACAGCCCAACAGCACCACTTTACTGAATTCCACAAGAAGTGTGTGCTTGGGGACTGCTACTCAGCAGGCTGGTGGTAGGTGGTTTAAGAGGTGAACTGCTGGCAGCAAAGGGGAAGGGAGTGCATAGGCTAGACAACATCACAGTGGCATCCCAAACTCACAGCCCGTTGCCTGCATCTCTCATGTCATGTTTTCCAGACACTTCTGGCCATCTTTGCACCTGTTCTCTGACTTGCCACAGCCTTGGGAACACAGAGGTGATGTTGCAGGCACATGGTGCCAAGTGTTTTCAGAGATGATACAGGTTGGCCTTAGATTTTACTTACGAATTGTATTTATCTGGTGCTTTTGTTCCTCTGCTCCAGCTCTCTGATCTCCCTTAGTATTATTTGAACATCTCTTAGCATTTTAAAGATGTGGTTCTACTGTCAAGTGACCTCAATGGTTTCTGGTAGAGGTCTGTAATTTTGCAAATTATTTTTGTTAAGTATATAACAACTTTTTTTTTGGTCTCTGATAACTTTGAAGATTTTTGTCTCACCTTTTTAAAATGTAGATTAATTATTACATGCCTACATGTCGTTTTCTTTTATTTATAGTCTTCCTGGTTTGCTGGGCTTCTTGAAGTTGTACATTAGTATCTCATCAAATTCATGAAGCTGTTGATTATTGTTTCTTCAAATATTTTTTTCTGCTCTTTCTCTCTCTGGTCTCCAATTACATTCAAGAACTAGTTCCTGAGGCTCAATTAATTTCATTTGTAATATTTTTCCTATTCTTTTTTGTTGCTAATTTCTATTTATCTTGAGCTTACTCACTTTTAAGTTAGTCATTTCTATACTACTACAAAATCTGTCACTGAGGTTTTCACTTCAGGTATTCTGCATTTTAATCCCAAATGTTCCATTTGATTTCTTTTCCCATTTCTGTTTTTCTGCTGAGCATTCCTCCTGCTTGTTCTCAGAGTAGTTTCCTTTGCTGTGTGGAGCACAGTTATATAGTCTGTGCCACAGCCCTTGTCTGTTAATTCCAATGTCTGAGTCCTTGTGGGATCAGTTTCCACCGATTACCATTTTATGTGAGAGTTCACCCCACTTTCTTGATGCTTTTTGTGTCGCCTAATTTGGGGTGGTGTCCTGGGCATTGTGTGTGCTGTGTGTGGAGACTGTGGCTTCTCTTGTACTTCTCTGGAGTGTTCCAGAGATTTGAGCAGACTCACCCCACCTGCAGGTTAATGCACCTCATCTCGGTTCTGCCCTTTCTACTCGTGTAGCCGTCAATTGTATCCTGTGACACATGTGGACTCCTGAGGGCCACTCAGCTTCTGTGGGTGGGGACCAACTGCAGAGTCTGGGCTCCTTTCTCTTCTCTGTTCCTTGTGCATTTCCTTCTGTCTTGTGAGCAGCCATGACCACCCCACACTGGCTCTTCCTGTACAGGCAATGCTGTACCACAGCTGGGGGGGTTGAGGCCTGACCTCAAGGCTGAAACCATGGTCGTGGGTCATGTGCCAGTCCCTTCTTCCAAATGGAGGCCCCCTCCCAACATCTCTAGAGGCTACAGGTTCTTTTGCTTGTTTCATATTTTTCTGTCTTTGGCCAGAGGTTAGAGCTGCTTCTGTGTAAGGGCTGGTTCACTGGGAACTCCTTCTGCCACAGCCCTCAATGAATATTTACTCCTCTTGTTTCATTAATCAATGCGTCTTCTCTGCCTCCAATTCTTTCAGGACTAGAACAGAGGCAGGATGAGACAGGATCATGGAAGGCATTGTAGAGAATACTCATGGTGCTGAGCACCTGCTTTGCTCACAATTTAGTTTTGTTGTTGTGGTTTGTTTTTTATTTTTTATTTTTTTTGAGACAGGGTCTTGCTTTGTAGTTCAGGCTGGCCCTGAGCTCATTATGTAGCCCAGGCCAGCCTCAAACTCAGCAATCTTCCTGCCTCTGCCTCCCAGGTCCTGGGATTATAGGCGTGAGCCACTACTCCTGGCATTGTGGTATGTGGTACTGATCGCTGGTGGGTGTGAGTCACCACGCCAGGTATTGTGGTATGTGGTTACTGGGGACTGAACCAGGGACCTTGCACTTGCTGGGCAGGCGCTGGAACCACTGACCTAAATCTCTGGCCTAGTCCCCATGTTTTATACATGAACCTTTAAAGATTTTATTATGGTTTTCTCGGCTAAAGTGTGTTTGAAACCATTTGTGAAACTCTTCTCCCACTTCCACCACTGAATAACTCTGCCACCTGGTGGGGCTTTGGCCCCTGGGTCTGGAACCAGGTGCTCTAGACTTGAGCCCAGGCCCACTGCCCAGTGGTGTGACCTGGGCCGTGGCTCTTGCTGCCTGTACCCTGCACCTCTCTGTCTGTATGCGGGGGCCATCACAGCCCTGTGGATGGGACAGGGCAGGGTGTGCCCTGGCCCCGTGTGGTTGTGGCTGCCAGGATGGAGCTGCTCTCCTCAGCTTGGATGCTATGGAGGAGAAGTGCTGTGTGTCTGAGATGTGCACCCCAAGGCCTCACCAGAGAGCTCTGGAGAAGTTCCTGCCTCTCTGCATGGTGCCGCACCCTGCCTGCCTCACACCTACTATGCTGCATGGTGAGACCTGCCTGGCAGTGTCTCACAGATAGCAGCAGTTCAGGTGGGAGGCTTTCGAAGGACACTAGCCAGCACCTGGCCTCCCATGTGCTAATGGTACGTGGCACCCAGAGCCCAGGATACCAGAGCTCGTCACAGCTGTGCTTGGATTATGAGCTCCTTGGTTCCTCTACAGCAAACACGTATTTGGAGAAATCTTTCTCTGTTGTCTTTTTACCTTGACAACTAAATCCAAGTGCTGTGGACCTGACTCCCAGTTCCAGTGTGGTGGTGTTTGGCTGTGGGGCCTTTGGAAGGGATTAGTGTTGAATGAGGAGCCCTGGTGATGAGATTAACTCCCTGAAAGAAGTGCCCAGATAACTCTCCCTCCTCCCTCTTGACCTGTCTCCTCTCTGTCTGCCCTGTGAGGGATCGGTGGGGAGGGAAGGTGCCATCTACAAACCAGGAAGGGGCACTCACTGGAGTCCGGCCATGCGCCACCCTGGCCTACAGGTCAGTGAGACGTAAAGGCCTGTGGTCTGGTTCCCTGTTGGCATGGCTTTGGGGAGGAAGTCCAAGATGACCAGGACAGAGTATGCTGCCACTCAGCAGCCACAGCTGGCCGCG
Organism: Thryonomys swinderianus; assembly: GCA_004025085.1. Lineage (NCBI taxonomy): Eukaryota > Metazoa > Chordata > Mammalia > Rodentia > Thryonomyidae > Thryonomys > Thryonomys swinderianus. The sequence goes on along the minus strand of PVIC010003887.1, from coordinate 56,726 downwards.
TGGCTTATGTGGCTGCAGCAGAGGTGCTGTGAGCAAAGGGGCTGTGGGGCTGTGGGCACAGAGTGTCCCCCACCTGGCACGGAGGCAGAGGAAACCCACGAGCTTCCTTTAGAGCACAGATGATCCCTGTTCCTTCACAGGGACGTAGTAGCTGCCACTTGGTGGCTTTAGAACTGACAATCAGGAGCCCTGATGGTGACAGCTCCAGCTCATCAGGCCTTTCTGCTCCGGGAGGCTGAGTTCCTGACAGACTGTGCTGGGAGTTGGTCTTAGGGAGTTGGAGGTAGAGAGAGCACTGTGCATTTGGGTGTGGTTGAGGGCTGGCCATGTCCTCCAGACTGATTAGCATGTAGGGTGTGAGATTTCAGGGGCTGCCTATTGTTCACCATGGGGTGTGTCTGGAAGTGACAGGGTTCTGTCCTGCTTCTGCCCCTGACAAAGCTAGTGGAGGAATGGAGGTGGGGGCAGGGTCGAGCAGGCAGGGAGGACAGAGTCTAGCCAATGGCAAGGTCATCATCAGCTGTGATTCCCCAAGTGGCACCTGGATGCCATGCCAAGGGTACAGGTGAGGGCCCAGGCCACTGGAGTCTGCTGGAACCGTGTTCTGTGTCAGGCCAGCCAGGAGTGTGCACCCAGCAGACAGGAGAAGGTTCCACTGTGGCTCAGACCTTTCAGCCTTGCTCGGGTATGTCTTTGTTCAGAAAGCAGGAGCTGACCCTTGTGCAGGTGGAGGGAAGGCTTCGTCCAGGCTCAGCACCCAGATGTCTGGGCCCCCAGCCCACAGCAACATCTGGGCAGCCCCCAACTGACCCAGCTTCCACCAGCCTCTGAGCACTTCCTGAGGTGAATGCAGACCTGCACTGTGGTAGAGGGTGTTCGTTGCCCTCAGGTCAGACGCAGCCCTCTAAGTGCCCACGGAGCCTGGACCTGCTGGTTCTTGACTGGGGGCTCCAAAGCTGCCGAGGGTTTTTCTGCCTCCTCCAAGGCCTCTGATGAGAACTATTGCTTATTTATTTTAGCCAAGATCGGCCTGAGTGTCTTCAAGTGACCTCTTGGTTGATGATGCTCTTGCCAGAGTCTGTCCCAGTAATCGTGACTGCCTGAACGTGTGTGTGTGTGTGTGTATGTGTGTGTGTAACTCCTTGTGCCCTTTGTTGTTACTGCAGTCAAAGCATTGACGTGCGCCCCGTTACTGTGCAGGGCAGTGGCTGGCATCTGTACCCAGTGATGAGTAGGGGGCCTCTGGCCAATGACTCCCGGGTACAGGCTCCTCTGACTGGGAAGGTGCAGCCCCTAGAGTAGCCAGAAGGAATATACTGGCCAGTGAGCGGTCAGGGCACCCCAGGACGGCTTCTGGGAGAGCTGGAGAGCTGGGTACCGCAGCGCCCTCAGTGGGAGGGTGATGAATGAATGAAAGAGTGGGTGAAGTTGGGGACTGTGCCACATTTACTTCTGTAAGCTTCACAAGCCCCAGCTTAAAGCTGGACCCAGAGGAAACATTTGGTAATGTCAAGTTCATTGCAGGGCTGCTGGGGGCCCTGAAGAATTCAGAAATGCGTGCACAGCCTTCCTATCCCAGAGGTTCCTGTGTACCTCCAACCGTGACTTTGGTTTCTCTACAGGCAGCTGGCCAGAGCCCAGTGTTTCTACCTGCTCCAGCCTGTAGAACTGGTGGAAGAAGGCCAGAAGTAGTGAAATACCTATGATCCCAGCTACTTGGGAGGCAAAAGTTTGAGGAAGACCAAAAAGACCGAAAGTTTGAGCCTAGACTGAGCAATTTAGTGAAACTCTGTTTCAAAAGAAATGAAAAAATAAAGAGGGTTGGGATGTAGTTTAGTGCTTCCTAGGTCGATCCCCAATAACACACACACACACACACACACACACACACCACCACACCACACCACACCACACCACACCACACACCAGCTGGTAGCAGGACCCTAAATAGCTGAGTCTGCCACAGGTAAGTCTAAGCTTTTCCTCTGCAAGTCTGATACCACTCAGCTCCATCCTTTCGACCTGGCTGGATGACTAATAACTTATGTCTCATGTAGTAACTTATACTGTATTCATGGTGGTGGAAATACAGGCATTACCCTTTCCAAATACAGACACTTGGGAAGGTTGGAAAATGTTCCGCAGAGATTCCTGGGCAAATTTTTGACATGGTAATTCAGGTGGGCAAAGATTTGGGGGCAAGTATGGGGGCTGTGCCATTTTGGCACAGTGGGTCCTGCCCTGGGCCCCCATCTGGGCCAGCTCATGGGGCTCCCGGCTTTGACTCCAAAGCAGGGCTGGGGGAGGGGCCTCCACCTGCACTAATTTTCCTCTGGGCGGCTTCACTGGAACAAAGTTTTATGTCGCAGATAATGAGAAAAGCAGCTGTAAAACCCTAAAGGAATGAAAAATAATTTCCGAAGAGATGCTAAGAGCATCTTAGAATGAGAAGGTCGCTCTGATGGCTTCAACTGCTATGAAACATGCATCTGTAGCACACATTTTAATAGGCATTAAAGACATTTTAATGAGAAAACGATTTAAAAGTTGGTAAACATGTGTCTTTTGTTGATGCACACTGCGAGTCTTGGAGGGGCGGGCTAGGCTTATCAGTGCTGAGCTCAGACCTGGTGCCCATGGTTAGACAGGATTATATCTGAACCCTGATACAGGTGAAGAAGTGCGTCTGTGGCTTCAACCCCGGCCACACAAGTAGAAGGTGCTGGTCACCCATGGGCTCTGTCTCTGGAGGCCCCTAGCTGGGCTCCATTGCCCAGCTGCAGTGGAGGATGCAGGCACAGATGAGGGGCACCACCCCCATCCATAAAGCCTGTGAGTCCAGGGCCAGAGCCAGGGAGCCGGACAGGGGCTCCATTTATGGATCACAGAGAGGCTGGGGCAGTCAGCTGGGTGCCGGCCCCGGGGCCTGTGCATGGGCTCCCACACAGTTGAACAGCTGGGTGCACCAGGGTGGCCTCACCATAGGAACATACTGATACCTCTGAAGCCATGAGCCAAAGTAATTTGCTGCTTAAAGTTCATTCCCCAGGTGTTTTGCCATGGTGATGGGAATGTGGCTAATGCGACCTCTGCCTGCAGCATGAGTCCAGTTTTTTTTTTTTTTTGAGACAGGGTCTCGCTTTGTAGTTCAGGCTGGCCCTGAGCTTACTATGTAGCCCAGGCAAGCCTTGAACTCAGCAATCCTCCTGTCTCGGCCTCCCAAGTGCTAGGATTACAGGCGTGAGCCACCACGCCCGGCACTGTGGTATGTGGTATTGATTGCTGGTGGGCGTGAGTCACCACGCCCAGCATTGTATGTGGTTACCAGGATCAAACTCAGGACCTTGTGCTTGCGAGGCAGGCGTTGGAACCACTGAGCTAAATCTCTGGCCCATGTCCAGTTCTTTTTTCAAAGGCCTCTGCTCATCAGCCAAGCTTCTTAGGCAAATTCCCTTTCCAGGAATTTGAATTTTCTGCATAGGGACCTTCCCTTGGGCCACATCCTCCCAGTTGGGAGAGGAGGAGGATCACACAAAGATAGGTGTGAGAGCTAGTGCAAGGCCAGCCCCCCTCCTTTGAGCTGGCTGCCTGGAGTGGTGCAGGACAATGGACAGATGGATGATCTGGTTCCCTGCAGAATGGGGATGACCAGGTCACCTTTCCAACAGTGCGATCTCCTCTGTCCCATGCCTGTCCTATGACCTGTCCTATGCCTACCTCTGTGTGGCCAGGCTCCCCTCCAGCTTCCTGGCCCAGCATGATGGGTCACATACAGGCCCAGCCGGGAGAGCACAGCCTTCCCTCCAGGTGGAACCCAGCATTTGCTTTCCTTCATCTGCAGGATGGCATTCCTGGGTCTGTGCAGAGGCCTCTCTGGCTCCCACAGATTCTCCTGACTTCTACCTGAGGCTGCCAGGGGGACTGCTGACACTGTGTCTGGCATCTCTGCCCATCCTTGCCAGGGCTGCAGGTAGGAGAACCCCACACAGGGTACAGAGACGCCCACCAACTGATGAAAAATGGATGACACAGGTGAAGATGAAATTCACCAAGAAGGAGAAGCTGGTGTTGGGTGAAATCACGTCCTCTATCATCTTCTTCCTACAGCTCAGCAAGCTTGGGGATGAGCATCTCAAGTATTGCTGGGAGGTGGTTTGTTGCAGGTGCCTAGAGCTCCTGAAAACAGAGCTCTCCTAGATGCCCCTGAGGATATCTGACCCAGCTCTGGCCAGTGAGACCGAAAGGAAGCTTATTGGACAGAATGACTCTTCCCAGGACAAAATGAAAGGACCCACTGGGAGATGACTCTTTGAATGTCTCCTCTTTGTTCTTCACTCTTTTAATCTGGAAGTGGGAAGTGATGGCTGGAGACACAGCAGCCAGCTTGGGACAGAACATGAAAGCTGTGGTAGTACTGGAGAGGCAAAAGGGAAGAATCAGGGTCTGAGATGTCACCAGAGGTCGTCTCCTGCCCCCTGGCCTGCCCATCCTCGCCTGTGAGTGAAGTAACTCTGACTGTGTGACTGCTGTGGGGTGTTTTCTGTTGTTTGCAGCTCAGTGTAGTCCCTGCACATTGCCATGGCGGCAGTGTCCCTCAGGGTGGTCACTACTCCTCACGTTTCATAAATAGGAAAGTCACCACTCAGAGTGAGGCACTCCCAGAGCCAGTGTGGTTGAGACTGGGCCTGTCTCTCTGACTCCTGAGGGGCAGATTTTCCCTGGGCATCAAGAAGGGACGGGTCTGCACTGGGAGTCCCTCCTGCCAGGATGGGCTCCTCCCTCCCAGCCACACCCTCCTCAACTCCTTAAACCAGCCAGGCCCCCAACCCGACCCCGCCCTTCCTCTGGGCCTCCCTTCTGTGTAGGGCTTGGTTTGCATTTTGGAAGGGAGATGCCAACCTCACACCAGTGTCTTCCCAGGCTTGCGCCAGCCTTCAGTGTGCCCTGAGCCAGGGTTGCCAGCTGCCACCAGACCAAGTGAACCCCAGGGTCCCTTGTAGCACTGTGGACTGGCGGGTATGGAGTGACCCAATCCTGGGCTGGGGTGGCCACAGCTCTCATAGGGCCACTTCTGCGGAGGTTTCTGTCACGAGGACTCAGCTGGAGGCTAGCCCAGAGGTCAGAAGATCGCATGTGGACAGCCGGGCTGTGGCCGGAGAAAAGAACACAGTGTCAGTGAACACAAAATGCTAAGCACCCAGGCCCTCGGCCTGGTTTACCTGAGACAACACATGGGTCACCACTGCAACTGCTGCTGGAGAGGGAGCACAACCGGAGGGTGGGGAGGCCAGGGAGGAGCCTGAGAAACATGTGACTCAGGCTGAGAGGCACAAAGGCCAGGCTGCTGCAAGAGCCACTCCCTCCTCGCTGCGTTGACCCTGGAAGTGCTGAGGTCAGAGTCCCTGTGAGCAGCTCCTGCCCCAGGGGCCGAGAAGAACATGAGATGAACATGTGGAGGTGGAATTCCCCCATCCACAGGAAGATGCCAGGCCCTTCCACTCCAGCGGTGCCTCCGCAAGCTGTTGCCCCAGAATCACAGGGGATTTACTGAGCTGTCCTCGAGCTGTCCTCAGGTTCACCACCCTGTCCTCCCTGGAGATTGTTTAGTGTCCTCAGGTAGATTCTGAGATCACCGATCCTGTGGGGGGGCATCAGGAGAAGGTGGCACTCTAGAACTGACACGTGTAACAGGACATGTCAGCCAGCGGGGCCCAGTGAGAATGGTGCAGGACATCTCATGATTGTGATGGTGGTGGTGATGGTGATGGTGATAATGGTGATGATGATGGTGATGGTGGTGATGGTGCTAGTGATGATGTTGATGGTGGTGATGATGATGATGGTCGTGATGGTGATGATGGTGATGGTGGTGATGATGGTGATGGTGGTGATGATGGTGATGATGGTGATGGTGGCGACATTGATAGTAATAGTCTCTTTAAAATGCTGAGGAATATTTTGGATTTAGATGAGGCCTCTGTCTCAATAGACTATACTCCGAGGTACTGAATGCCCAAAGAGTAGGAGATTTGATTTAAATTTTAAAAACTTACATGCTCCCTCTGGGAGGCTGAGGAGGAGGACAGCAAATTTCAGCCCAGCCTGTGTAACTTAAAGGCTTAGCAAGATCCTGTCTCAGAATGAAAAATAAATTTAAAAATCAAGCTGGGGAATTGAGCCCAATGGAAGGGGCCTAGGTTCAGTCCCTGTACAAACAAACAAATGAATAAATGAAGGAAAAGAAAAAGAATTGCACACTGTGTTCATGGTAAGTAGGTGAATGCACACCAGGTGCATTCTGGAATCAGCAGAAGTTTGGGCCGATCACCTCCACCTTTCACAGTGTGTCTGGTAGATTAGAAATCCCAGAGGAAGCAGAGGTGACACCACATCCAAGCCCTGGCCCAGGACATGTTGCTGAGTGGAGGGCAATGGTGGCCAGCATGTCCCGTGTGGCCTGTGGGAGCCAGCGGACCTTTGCCCTCAGGAAGCGCAGGTTCACTTTTCGCAGCGCATTATCTGGTTTATAAATGTGTGTCTTAGGTGAGAGTACAACACACAGACACAAACTGCACATCTCAGAAGTCCAGCTGAGGACTTTCTACAAAGCCAGCATGAGAAGTGACCACCACCAAGGTCAAGGTCAAGGTCAAGGTCTGGGCCCATCATAAGTATGCTCCATAAGTAGGCAGCATTATTCCTCAAAGTAATGCTGTTTCTGACTTCTAACACTGTAGGGGAATTTTCCCAATTTTTGGACAGAATTTAAGTGAGCTGTGTGTTGTTACCTTTTTGTTTTCATCCACTCATCCATTTACTTATTTATTCATCTTTCAAACTATCCCTGTGTCCACCCATCTGCCCACCCATGAAAGTGACCCTTTTTTTTGGTTTTGGGGAACATTGTGAATAGTAGCGCCCCTGTCCTCACTGACCCTATTTGTGTGTGTGTGTGTGTGTGTGCGTGCGCGCGTGCGCATACACATGTGCATGCATGCATGCATGCATGTGTGAAAACAAGCAGATAAATAGCTACTTCAGGTGTAGGGAGTTATAGGGAGGGGCTGTTGTGGCCACTTAAGTGAGGAGCAGGTTGAGAAAGTGCAAGGGCCAGGGCTGCAAGCTTCTGACTTCAGCGTCACATGCGTGTGTTGTAGGGTAGACAAGAGGCCAGGGAGGCACGGACCAGAGATAGTGGAGGTGCTTGGTGCTGTGGAGGCTGAGGAGGCAGGGCTCAGGCCTGCGAGCAGGTCTCCAGGACGACCATGTAGACAGAGGTCTCACGGGCTCGAGGGGGTGCCTGGTGGGTCTTGCAGTGTGAGCAGCCGGATCTGAGTTGCTGCAGAGATTCTGGGTGAAGGGGACTGGGAGAGGCCCAGGGGGGAGTTAAGAATGTCTTGTGGTCACACGAGGTGATGGAAGTCAGTGGACGTGTGGCTGAGTGGGAGGACAGGTGGAGGAGGAGGAGCTGGGGGCCCTACTGTGGGCTGGAGGCCAGGCCATGCTGATGACCCCAGCTTCACTGTGGTGACAGGGAGGCAGTGGTAGAGAAGGTTCATGGTTGGGTTGGGGTCGAATCTCTATAGAATGGTGGGAAAAGCAACTCTGTATCAAAGCACCTTCAGTCCAGGGCACTGTGGCTGCCCATCTCACATACAGGAACCTGGTCCCTGTGTATTTGTGCTCAGGTCCAAAGGGCTCAGACCAGCAGAGCCCCAGCTAGGTCGGGATCCAAGCCTCTAAGCTGAAGAGTCCAGGCTGGGCACCTACACCAGTTTCAGTGTAGTTCTTCACAGGGGATGCAGGGACTGTGACCCAAGGTCACCTGCTCCTAAACCGGCTTGAAGCAGCACAGTGCATGGCTCCAGGCCCTGCAGCCTTGACACCAACACAGACCACAAAGTCCACTCTGACCTTGACTGCCAGGCCACTGAGACTTCACCATCTGGCTTGCTGCCTGCAGGGTGGAGTATGCACTGCAGACCTGGTGTTGGCACTGGAGGCTGATCTCATGAGGTCCTCAGGTGCATGGGAAAGCAGGCTTCATTACTGGGCAGAGCAGGCACAGAGGCCAGATAGGCCCCAGGGATGGCAGTGGAGTTAGGCAGACAAGTCTGCTGGGTGTGTAGGGCTCCTGGCCTTTGGCAGGTGGGGGACCTGGGGTGCCTGTGGGTGAAATGGAGACTCTTCAGCCATACAGAGTAGGGTGAGGGAAGTTAGAGAACTTCTGATGTTACCACAGCACTGCTGGTTTTGAGATGAGCATGGGGCCATGTGGCCATCGCTGCTGTCATTGTCACGGTCAGAGTCAAGCTGACTGGAGTCTGGAAGGTAGAACACAGGGCACCAAGTACCAGGCTGCTCGCCTGAATGACAAGCAAGATTCTTCTCAGAACCTGGCCGGCCTCTGCAAGGCGGTAGGGAGAAGCCCTGGGCTTAGGAGGGGACACTGAGGGCAGCTGGTGAGGACTGCCATTCCTCCCCAAGCAGGGAGAGTTCCAAGTCTCCCATTCGCCTTTCCAGGTCTCAGACCCCTGATTTAGTAGCATTGTTTTCTGCCCTTTTCTCCCCTGACTTCTGGGCGGTGTGGGGAGTTGTAATGTAGAGCCTGAGTGTTTTTGGGTTTCTGGATCATTCACATAGAGGGTTCCTTTTACTGTCTCAGCATGAGCTAGAAAGCCTGCTGAAACCTTCCAGAACCTACTGGAACCTTCCAGAACCTGCATCATTTTCATGTCTCCTCCAGGCATCCTGGGAGACTAAGCTGAACTCACCTTCAGGGCACAGAGACTGTGGGCTTCTCTGCTGTGGGCACTGAGGATGTCTCCCTGGTTCCTGCAGAGGATGCTGAGCCCAGAATCCTGTCCACATGGAGATGATGGACATAGGTAATGCTGGCACGTGGTGTGGAATGGAGGAGGTATTTGGCTGGGCAAAAGGGAAAATAGGCATGAGAATTGCCCTCATCCTTTCAGCAGCTGGAGTCACACGATATCTGGGGAGGAGGGTGGTGTCAAGGATGAGCAGGAGCACCAGTGAAGTTGGGAGCTACATGCAGGGACATGTTTGGCCCTTCCAGCGGAGATGGCCATGATTTGAACATTTCAAAGCAGAGAGGAAAGCAAAGTGACTCTCAACCATCACTGAAGCCATCTCCTCCCTCTCCCAGCTGGCAGTCTTGACATTTCCATCCCCAGCATGACTCACTGGGCCCCGCAGATGGGCTGTCCAGATGCCTGAGCATGTGGCCGGTGTCTTCAGGCTATGGATAATGGCTCAAAGCCACTGTCCCCAGCCCAGGCACAGACCTTGGCATGGGGACGAGGGGGAGAGGGTGTGGTTTCCTCAGCATCAGGTGCTTCAAGTGGGTTGGGCTTCCCTGAGGGAACAACCTGCCTTGTGATCTTGAAAAACAGCATCATCTCTCCTGTTGATGAAGGGACAGGTTTCCAAGGAGAAAGGCCACAGGGGTGATGGGATTTCTGTTTCTGAGTCTGCTCAGAGGGCAGATGGACACCAGAGAGGTGGAGGAAAGAAAGATTACAGCAAGTGGGCTTGGAAAATGCCTGTCCTCCCTCGGGGTGGAAGCACTCCTCCTGGCAACATGGTGCCTGAGGAGGGATTGCAGACACAGTCCTGCGTGGAGTCTGCTCTGTCCCTGTGGGGGGCCACACCAGAGGCTGGGTTCTGCCAGGAGTATGTGCCTGGCATCCTAATACTTGTGTTTCAGTGAGAAGCTGAATGACATCTGACAATGGGCACAGGGGTGCTCAGAGTGCAGGGCCAGCCCTCCTATGCCTGAGGACTCTCAGTTCAAGCCCCCTTGGGTGACAGCTTCCCACTCTGTCATGTCACTATTCCTATGGGTCTCCTGACTGGGGCAGGGGTTTCTCTAGAGAAACTGTCACTGAACTGGCACCCAGCTCTCCATCCCTGATTGCTGGCTTTGCCCCCTTCTCTGAGAGGCTCCCATTCAGGTCCCCAAGACCGTCCTAGTGAGCAGGGCTGGTGGGTGGGAACAGGCTGAGGCAGACCAAGGAGTCAGAGGCTGGTGGTGACATGTCAGGCTATCCCAGAGTGTCTCCAGGGGCTTGCATGTTAGAGCCAGCCCAGATAGAGACAGGAAGCCAGTCTCAGGGTGCCTTGGGGTGCTGTTTCCTCTCCATGGACCCATCTGCTTGGCATCCTGTCCGACCAGGGAAACAACTGTCACAGTGTTTCCTCTGTCACCAGTGATTCCTCTGATCCTCCTCAGCCAGCTGCTGGCTCCTTGCCAGAACTCCTCCCACCCCAGGACCACCAGCTGCCCTGCACCTGCTTCCCAGACCCTTCCATCAGCTACATGACAGAGTGGGAAGCTGCCACCCAAGGGGGCTTGAACTGAGAGTCCTCAGGCATAGGAGGGCTCGTACTGCACTCTGAGCACCCCTGTGCCCATTATCAGATGTCATCAAGGGCACAGCAAATGCACTGCAGTGCATCTGTTCAGCCCAGGGACACTGGTGGAGACAGAGATAGCCTGTGTTCCAGACAGGGAAAGCTGGGGCTCCACAGCACATGGTCCTGGTGTGGGAAGCCTAGCGCCCTAATTGTGTGAGAGACCTACCTGTCACTTGGGGTGTGGGAAACACTGGCCCTTCTATGCAGCATCCCTGATCTCTGCTCCTACCTGAAGAGCTGCAGCACTTCTCCTGGTTGCCTCCAGAGGGCTGGGGCAACTCCTCTTATGGAGACGGCTAGAGCAGGGGAGAGCCACTGTGGTGTGAAGCTAGCACTCAGGGTGGGTTGAGGTTGTATGGTCAGTTCTCCTGTTGCTGGGACACAATCCCTGACATGCATGATTTAAGGGAATTGAGGTTAAATTAGACTCATGTTTCAGGGTTTCAGTCCGTGATCAGCTGGCTCCAAGGCAGGGGCATCATGGCAAAAGGGTGTAGTGGAGCAAAGATGCTTAGTTCATGGTGGCTGAGAAGCAGAGAGAAGAGAGAAGCCAAGAGGGAGATGAACATTTCAAAGGCACATCCTCAATGCCTACCAGGCAGGTCCCTCCTCCTAACAGCACATTCAGCTGTGGACTCTTTAGGGGAATAATCCACTTGTGACCCCCTAGTTCATCCATCCTTTAATAGCCTGACCTGTCTGTGTGGAAGGATTTGGGGCCATTTAAGATCTAGACTGTAAGAGTGGTAAAGGCTGGCTTTACTCTCTCATGTTGGGACTGGGGACTGGGGCTCATGTCCTCACTCCCTGAGTCTGTCACTTTGCCTCTGAACTGGAATTATACTAGGGACCTTCTTAGTTGTTGTGAGATTTACGGAGATAAACAGAAAGCACCTCAGTGCCTGGTGTGCATCATGGGGCTGAGAGCTTCATGTCAGCAGCCCGTCTTATGCACAGCAATGGAACTTCGTGGCAGTCACAGATCGCTGTGTCCAGCTCTTGGGAACCCTAGGGGGGATGAGCACATGGGCACTGGTACCAGGCAGGGAAACCCACTGTGCTTGGGGTGGGCAGCCGCTGCTGTGCCCTGACAGCTGCTCCCTGTTCTTCAGGTATTGTCACTCATTTATTTTAAGGCAATATTTAACAGGGCTTTATGGAGGTATAGTCTCCAACCTGTAAAATGCAGTCTCAAGGGGAGCGTTGGCTGGATTTTGACAGCAGCACTTTACCCCGGTGGAGGGAGAGGAGATGTTCATCGCTCAGGATGACCCCTTCACTCTCTGCAGCCCATCATGCCCCCAGTGTGACCAGGGCCTGACTTCTCTCATTGCAGATGCCTTCTGCTTGCTCTCAAAGGCCACCTCGTTGGGTCATGTTGTTCATCTCTGACCCATCTGGCTCATTTATTCCACTTTACCTTTTTGAGACTCATCCAATCAGCAATCAGTAATTTGTTCTTTCTATCCCCGAGTAGATCCTGCTGGGCACCTCTCAGTTTGCTGAGTCTCCTGTCGATGAGTGACTGGTGGCTTCCAGGGCTTCGCAGTGCAGTAGGAGTGTTCTGAGTGCCTACGCATGCCCAGGGGTAGTGGAGGCTTGCATTCCTCCATGTTTATCTAGGCTGGGGAATGCATGGCTGATTCTTGGGGTGAACGCTCATGGACCCAATGGATTGTCATGGTTTGCCCAGGTGGCATGACCCTCCCCAGCTCCCTTACCAGACTGTGGAGCCTCCCCTGAAGAGCAGGGTTCTTCATCATGGTCCCAGTCTGCACGGCCTGGATGACTGCAGTGCCGAGTGTATTTCTTGTGCAGCTGTGAGTTGAGGGATTCCATGCAGCATGGGCTCCAGGCTCTTGCACATGTGGGTGAAGGTTGTTGATCTGTGGGAGCTCTTGGTGTGGCTCTCATCACGTGTATATTATGAATACATTCTGTATTCTGAGGCTTGTGTTTCTGTTCGCTTGGTGGGTACTTGATGAGCAGAGGCCATTAGGGTGTTTTTTTCTCTTTAAGAGAAGTACATTTTGGGCCAGGGATTTAGCTCAAGTGGTACTGCACCTACCTTGGAAGCACAAGGGCTCGAGTTCAATACCCGGTACCACCAAACAAAACAAACAAACAAACAAACAAACAAAAAAAACAAACAAAGAGAAGTATGTTTTGTGTTCTATGAGGTCCCTGTGCAATCCCAGACCTCAAATTCCCAATGCTGGGCTTCCTACTCAGGCTTTATGGCTTTAGCTTTCCCACTTCATCATTGACCTCCTGGTAATTTTTGTGTGTGGAGTTGGGTGAGAGTGAATATTTTATCTATATTGATATTCAGTTGTTTGGGTATAAATTATTGGCAAGATTTTTCCTTTGTCTGGTACTGTTTTTTTTTAAAGAAAAATTGGTTCACATACACATTCATGTTCATTTATCTGAACATTCTTATGGACATGCTTATGGACTCTTGTTTCTAGAATCACTGATTTGCTCTGCTGATCTATTTGTGACCTTCTTTTGCCAACTCCACTGTATCTTAGTCATGGCAACTTTATAGGAAGTCTTAGAATAAGGCAGAATAGCTATTAGATTTTCAAGAGTGGCTCAACACTTCCTACTCTTGACCTTTTAAAACTGTCAAAAAATTGTAAGTCAACTTGTTGACTTTTACCAAAAATGTATCCAAATTTTTTACTGGAGCAACCCTAGCTCCACAGACAGGGCAGCTGAGTGGCATGAACTGCTCCTGTCCTCTTCTCTTTGTTCCTTTAGTCCCTTAGTTTCCTTCAGCAGTTTTGGATTTTAAATATGCAAGTCCTAGATATTTTTTGATAAGTTCAATGCAATTATAAGTGATATTTTGATTTCATTTCCAGTAATTGTGTGAGTTTACATAAATGTCATTTACTTTCATAGGTTGGCCATATCTCTTGCAACTTGATAAATTCACATATTAATTTTAAGAATTTGTGTATGACTGTGGCTTCTGTATGTGCCATCCTGTGTTCAAGGAGCTGAGACAGGTTCACCATATCCACTTTGACCCTCAGGCCTTTGATATTTGGGCTTTCATTTGGCAAATGCAGTAAGGCCTTGGTTTACGAGCATAATTCATTCTGGAAACATAGTTGTAATCCAAAGCATTTTGTATATCAAGATGAGTTTCCCCATAAGAAATAATAGAAACATAGATGATTCATTCTGCAACCCAAAACTATTCATAGAAAATGATTTAAGAACTATAATATAATACAAAATAATAAGAAAAATGCAAAAATTAATGAAAAACAACTTGCATGTGTCTCTGAAGACCTTCAAGGCTGGTGCAAGGGAGACAAGAGGGAGGAGGGCCATGGTGCAGGCGACTCTCACCATCAGTAATGGATCCCTGCTGTCTATAGTTTGGTGGAAGCTTTTCTCTCCATGCAGCTTTAACAAAGAATCTGCCTAATGATGCTTACTTTCCCATTTTTTGAAGACATCACAGAGATGTGACATTGCATTGTCATTAAGCAGATTCAGTTCAGCAGATGGCTGCACTGCTACAGCCTTATTGGATGGTGCCTTTCTATGAAATTTTGAAGTTTCCTAAATTGTGCATCTCCCTAAAGTCATGTGAAGAGATTCCTTGGCCATTTTCTCCTCCTTTCCTGCAGACATGCTGTCCTCCATATCGTGGCCACCCATACAGGGGTGGTCTGCTCAGTCTCACACCCTTACACTAGGCTCAGGCTCTGGGGGCTTCTTACTGCCAGAACTGGAGATAGCACACCAGAGATTCGGCTTTGAAGTAGGCGAGGCAGGAAACTGCGTCTGCAATGACACAGGGACTGCACTCCTTCCTGAAGTTCAGGTGCCACTCAGGGTCACAGCCCAAGCTCCAGGGCAGCCCTGGGGATCCTGCGCCCTCTTCCTCCTCCTGCCACTGAGGGACCCTGTCTGTCCCCAACAGGCTCTGCCTCCTGCTTTGAGTGTAAGTCTTGTTCCACTTCTGCCTTGGGTAGAGAAAGCATCCTTAAGCTGTCTGGAGGGCACAGACTCCCTGGGCCAGTGTCCTGGGTGTCCTGTGAGGGCTCCTCTGAGAGGGACAGCTCTGTGCCCACCATGGCCCTGTGTGGGCCACCAAGGGATGAAGTGATCAGGTCTCACCTGAACTTGATCAGTGCTATAGGCATAGAGGACACCTTTTCCTCTGTGACTTGGGCTCAGCCCCCATCTTGAGCTGGGTTGGTTGCTTGAAAAGGATGGAGGTGGGGAACCTGCCCAGATGCTAACTGGCACCAACACAGTTTGATTCCCTGAGGGAGGCATGTGAAGCATCACAGGGGGATTGAGCAGAGAGGCGGGAAACAGGCCCTGAGGATGAGCTGGATGGGCAAGGCCAGCAGACCCTGTGTCCACGGCAACTCGGGAGCCAGGCACCCACTGTCTGCTGTTCCAGAGTTGTGAGCATTGGTCACAAGGCAAACAGGCTTGTGAGCCTCCACTTTCTCCTCTATTTTTAGCAAGGTAACATTGTTACAGATTTAATGGGGGGAATAAATACGCCCTTCACTGTCCAAGGAATTAGCACTGTAAATAATTTTTCAAGCAAAGAATAAAGATCAAAGCACATAAAAGTACTTCCGCCCTAATTTGGCCCAATTTCAAATGATCTAATTAGAGAAAGGCCAGAGTTTCATGTTATTAAAGGTGTTTGCTGAGGTTGTTTTCAGTTAGACAGTGAAAATGAATAAGGGAGTGCTGTGCGGAACAAGGGGGACGGTGAGGCCCAATTACCAAGTGCAGCACAGACCATGTCTGCTGAGTCACTCACGAGGCGTGAGCTCAATTAGGGGGTGATTGATCACCTGTGCTGAGCTAGTAGTTAAGTGGGGCAGCAATGTCCTGTTAATTGTTTCATTTAAAATGAACATTTATGACACTGTGATCCTCTGCAGCATTCCCCTTGCTCTTCCACACCACGTGGGCCATTCCCCCACTCTGCTCTTCTTGGAAGAAGGCGATAAATGTGTGCAAAGTGTGAAGGTCCTTCCTGCTGAAGACGTTGAGGATCTCACTGCAGACATGGCTCCCAGGCCATGTTCTCTCTCCGGCTTCCAGGAGGTGAGTGGAGCTGCACACATCTGATGTGGCCACATGTGGCCCTTGGATGCTGTGTGCATGTTGTCTCCCTTCCCCGGAGCCCACACACCTCTCAGTACAGCTGAAGGGTCAGGTCCTCACCAACCATGAGGAGTCAGTCATACATCAGCCTCACAGGCTGGCTCGTCACTCCTTCGATGTCTGCTTACTGAAGCCAAGTGCCAGAAGCAGCACAGAGTGAGGTGGGGCCCAGATCCGGGTTACAGCCTCATGGAGGATGTGTATAGGAAACATGGATAGGAAAGGTTGTGACAGCTGTGACAGAGGGACAGAAACAGAGCAAGGAGAAGGAGCTTGACTGATGCGAAGCCTGGGGAAGCCCATAGGGGAGGTGGCAGTGAGCACAGTAGGTGGCTGACAATCTCTGGATCCTTCTCTGAGAGTGAGCAGTGCACATGGCATAACGGTCACTTTCTCCTCGCTGGGACACAAAACCCAACACCTACAATCTGCAGGAAAAGCAGGTAATTATGGCTCATGGTTTCAGATAGCTCAGTTCATGGCAAGCTGGCTCAAGGCAGAAACAGCATGGTGGGAGAACGCAGAGAGGAAACTGCAAGACAAAGGAAGCTGAAAGACAAAGAGGGGTGGAGGACAACAATACATCCTCTTGGTCCTCCCAGGCCCCACTTCTTAGCAGCACATTTAGCTCTGAACTGATCACCAGGTTAATCCAGTCCCGAACACAGTGCCCCTTGATCTGATCACCTTCCCAAAGCCCTGCATCTGAACACACAGAACTTCCAGAGGACATTTCAGACTCTAGTGACAGAAGTACACTGTGTTTTTGCCATTTGGGGAACAGCTCAGATCCAACTTGGAGCCTCATCTTCTCCCAGTTGGTCGTAGTCCTTGGGCAAGTCTCTGTCAGGAGTTTGGTTTTCCATCTATAAAATGGGGCCAGAGGCCAGGTTTCTGAGTTCCTCGGGCTATCCTAACAATCACACGGGAGGAACATGTGGCGGGAACTGCAGACATTCTCTGGACAGAGCCCATACTGTACTAGGTCAGATTCCAAAGGCAGACAGCAGGCAGGATTTGGATCTTCTGGGCAAAGCCAGGAAGGAGGTTGTGGTGGGGACAGTGTGACAGTGAACAGGAAGGGGAGTGGGGCTGCGGGTTCAGCCAGGTCCCAGCCCCAGCCTGCCCGTGGGGCACTGTCGTGAAAGCTACACCCGAGTGCGTCCTGATTGGAGGCTGGAGGGCTGGACTGTCTCTGCTGCCTGTTACTCTCTGACCTAGGAGAAGAGGGCATTCCAGTCTCCAGTCCTCAGGCAGAAGCTTCTGGGCCTGTGTCCACCTCTCTGCTCTCCGCAGAGTGGCCCTCTCTGTCATGTGGCACTGTGCCTCCTCTGCCTGCGTGGGGCCTTCTGGTCCCGCCGGCTGCAGAGTCAGGTGGACAGTACAGCTGCACACCCTGAAGGCCCCGGTCAGTGGCCCTCAGCCCTCCTCCTGCAGACGCTGGCGTTCACTGGTGGCGTCAGAGTCCAGGCTGTAACATCAGGGCCACGGTGCTCACAGCCCGGAGCCACAGCAGAGCTGTGCTGGGAGGAGTCAGCATTTCCATCTGAATGAGGAAAAGAACCCTGGGTGGACTGGAGACCTTCCCAGGGGCCAGGGCTCACGCCCCTGTTACCACACCTCCCCTGGGCCCTCTGCCCAGGGAGCTGCTCCTCCCTGGGACCCGGGTCCTGGTAACTGACACTGCTGTTGCCTTGGCTGCCCAGTGCTGGGGCTCTAGTGCCCAGCCAACCCTGCAGCCCTAGGATGGGGAGAGACTGAGCAGAGCCCAAGGCGGGCCCTCTGAAAAGCATCCCAGCCATGGGGCTGGAGTAGCCAAGCTCATGGATACCAGGACAGACACAGAGATGTCCGTGTGATCTGGGCCTGGCATTAGAAATGACAATCACAGCTAGGTGGAGACAAAGCAGGGAGGACACCTCAGGCCGCAGGGCCCCTGTTCTTGATGCCCCTAGGTCCAGGCTTCATGGTGTGAGCAGGCTGGCCACCGACCTCAGCCCTTCCCAGGAGAACCTGGATTTGATTAGGGTGTATTTCCCTCAGCACAGCTGGTGGCAGCGGACAGATGTCGGGACAGAGGAATGGAGCTGCTAGGTCCTCTCCAGGAGGCCGGAAGTGGGTGTAGAGGAACACAGTATGAAGTTTGCCTTCGTGACAGCTGGCTACCCCAGCTGCCCACCAAGGGCCAGCCCTTGGGAACCCAGGAAGTGCCAGGAGTGTACAGGGCATCACCTGTGCATGGCATGCAGAGGCGCCCGATAACTGGGTACTGAGGTGATGAAGAAACACAGGGGTTTGTCCCAGGGTTGTCCAGACTTATGGCTATGTGTAGCTGTCTCCCCAAAGCGTCATGCAGTCATAGGTGGGGCTTCTTCAGAGGTGGCTATATCTAGTGTGAGTGATGCCTTCCTGAAGGGTTCTAGTCCTGACTGGTTTGGTTCAGTGTGGCCGACATTAAGGTGCACTTCCTGTGTCCGAGGTAGTCTGTTGGGCCCTGGGGACATGCTCTGGGGTTGCCCGCTCAGACCAGGTCATGGCCATGCTGGGGGCAGGTGCCAAGGCAGAGGGACATGGGCTCTCACGGTGCGACCAGGGCAGAGGTGGATGTACCCCAGCCTGCTCAGTGTCTAGAGCACATTCCAGCTGGGACAGGGGGGCCTATGTGGCTGTGAGCACAAGTATGACACCATCAGAGAGGCCGCCCTGCAGAGAAGGCGGGACATGGGCACCGGGGGTGAGCAGAGCCCTGGCTCTGTTTGGCACCGGCTGTCTGATGAAGTGTGTCCCTGGGCTGTGCTGGGCCAGTGTTTGGAGGGTGTCCTGAGCTGAGCATCCCCAACTGACCTCTCAGTGGAATGGAAAACTGAGGACACCATTTGGGTTTCAGAGTTCTGGGGAGAAAGAGGCAAAATCAGAGAAAGGGACAGAAGACAGCGGAATTCGAAGGCTGAGCCCAGAATCAGGGTGAGGCGAGCCTGGGCACAACAGAATTCATGGGCTTGCACATGGCGCTGGATTGGGAACGGCACCAGACAAGAAGGAACCGGGAAAGCTGTCCTGAGTCTGAGCTTGAGACTGGCTAGTGGGCAGCTGTGCAGGACGGAGCCTGGAGCCTGGCTGAGCCTTGGAGGGAACGAACTTTCTGGAGATGTGAAGCAACTGGCGACCTCAGCAGGCTATGGAATTGTGGGTGCTCTGGCTCCTGGAGGGATCACATGGCCGGCCACCTTTTCTTCCAGTCTTGCTAATAACCCTTCTGCAAAAGACAGAAATCTGTGTTAACCTTGGCAAAGGACAGCAGGGACCCCCAAGCTGTCCTCACTTTGAGAGACCCCAGGGCCTGCTGATTCCCTCCCCCGGAGCGGGAGGCAGGGCCCTGGGCACCAGGCCGCTCTGCTTGGTTGCACATGTGGTCCATTTTCCTGCAGAGCTTGTGCGTCCTGCTAATGGGCAGATTTGAAATGAAGATCTTATTACTTCAAGTAAAAATTGTAGCTGCTCTCGGGAAGTGGGATTAGCTTGTGCTTGGAATGTCTTTAAATTCCTTTAATAGTACTGCTACATTGCTTTTTCAATCATTATTTTTGAAATGCATAATGGTAAAGATTGTGTTATGACCGTGTGGTTTTCTGCCCACAAAGTGCAGGGCTGGCAGGGCAGCCATGTAGAAAGGGAATTTTGGAGAGATACGACCCTGAGCCACCTGAGGTCCACACACTCAGGTCTCCCCACCCCGACTCGGAAGGGAGTTGAGGCGGGCCTATCCCCCCAATCTGGGCAAGAGGCTGAGTTGCATCCCGGAGAGGGAGCTTTGGAAAGCAGAGCAGCCAAGGGAAAATGGGAACGACAGGCTGAGGGTGGTGGGCTTCTCATGATTATTCCAGACATGCCCCCAAAGCCTTATGCACACATAAGTGGGGCTTTCAGGAGGAGGTGGGGTCAGGGTGCATGATGCCGTGTTAGCCCACTGATTAGGTGCGCATGGTTGTGGGTGGTGGAATAACTGAAGAGGGAAGCCCCACCCTGGGGGTGGGCAGCATCAGCCAATAGGCTTGTGGTCTGGACGAAATATAAAGAGAAAGAAGGAAGGCAGGTGGGCTGCTTCCCGCCTGTCCCACCACCCTACCAGCCAGGTGCAGACTGAAACCTCTACATCCTGGGAGCTAAACAGACTTTTCCTCCTTTAACTTGTGAGCGTCAGGTGTTTTGTCCCAGCAACAACGAAGTCTCTCAGGTGGGCCTCATGCTGAGGGCTTCCTTCATGTTTCAAGGGGCCGTGTCTGTGAGGGATGGTGGGGCTCAGGAAGTGGAGAGGAGGATGCTGAGGGAGAGGGAGAAGGCAGAGGACCCAGTCCAGCCAGTTGGCTGCCTTGAAGAGTCAGCAAGGAGAGACAGTCGCAGGATGCTGTGTCCTGAGGGCACAAGCCGGAAGCAGGTTGGGCAGAGAGTGAGCTGGAGTCTGGGTATCAGCTTGGCTGGGCCACAGGGTGCCCAGATACTGGGCTGGATGCTGCTGGGGAGGGCGTGCTGTGAGGCGTTCTGGCTGAGCTCAGCTCCTGACTCTGTAGACGGTAAAGAAGATCTCCTCTCCAGTATGGTGGGCCTCGTCCAATCAGATGAAGACCTGGACAGGCCACATGAGTCACCTCCTCTGAGACAAGCAGGATGCTTTCCTGCCCAATGGCCCTTGAGCGGCGACATTAGCTTTCTCCTCTGCCACACACAGTCATCACACACTCCTGGGCTGCCAGCCTGTAGGTTGGACCCATGCTGTTTTTCTCTGCTGTCCTGGACCCTCAGCCTGCTGATCACACTCTGGATCTTGAAACTTGCTTAACTCTGTAGTTGTATGTGCCTGTTCTTTAAATATATATTTATATATAGTCAGCTGGCTGTATTTGTGGGTTTTACAACCATGAATTTAACCAACTGCAAATGGAAAATGTATAGAGAATAACTGGCCATACTAAGCCACAGAGACACATTATTTGGTCTTTATTCCCTAAGTATCATAAGAGGCAGTGACTTGCATAGCACTGACATTGTGTTGGGTCTTGTGGATCTTCTAGAATCCTCTCAGGTGCCCTGGAGCACGTGCGGGGCTCTCTGCAGACTGTGCCACTGTGATCCAGGACCAGAGTCTCATGGAGTGTGGTGTCCCGGGGCCCTGGCCAGTGTCCGGTGGCACGTAGGCGGCAGCAGCATCTGCGTGCTCTGCTCCTCCGCTGCAGGCCTCTCGGCCCCAGCCCCTCTGTCCTACAGGCTGCGGGAGGGAAACGGGAGCTTTGTTCTTAGGGAAAAGAGTACACACTTTTAATATTTACAAAGTAGAAACAAAGCCAAGATGAGCAGGTCATTAAGCCCCTGGATGAGAAAATTAAAGTACATAAAATATTTATCCATTTGGCACGGTGGTGGCCAGCCGTGCGTGGGGGGCGGGAACGCGCAGCTCTGGACTCTGTCCTGTTCCCTTTCCTTCCCAGCGACATGTAGGCAATTTGGTAAATGGTAGCTGAAGGCAGGGTTCATTTTTCACAATCCATTAATGTTTCATCTGTAACACTCTCCCCAGTGTGAATTTAGAGGCAGAGTGGAGCAGGTCCCCATCACTGCTCAAAGCAGGAGATAGGCCGCCGCTGTGCAGCAAGCAGGATCTGGGACGAGGTGCTGCTTTCCGCCTCCCCCCTTGCGTGCCCCCCTGTACTCTGCACCCCACAGGCCACCATGGGACCCTACTGTCTGCATCCTGGTGAAACAGTGGGGTGCCAGAGCCTCCTTCTGTGAGCAGCTGGGCTCGCAGCAGCATGGAGGGTGACACGCCCACACCGCTGCACACCCAGGTGAGCACAGGCCATGGTGACACCCCAGGGATCAGAGCCACTTGTGGAAGTGGCCTGTGGGACAGAGAGGAGGAGGCCAGAGAGCACACTCCACACTGTGCATGGATGGGGCCAAGTGCAGGAGCGTACCAGAGGAGGGGAAATTCCCCCGAGGGTGGTGGCCCGAAGACAGTCACGGGATCTACACAGTGACCCCCAGGAGGAGCCTGGGAGGGTGGCGGCTGAGCGTGTGCAGAGGACCCAACCCAGGGTTGAAGGTGGGTGGTGGTGGGTAGGGTTTGAGGGCTGAGGCAGGAGGGGAGGTGGGTGGAGGATCTGCAGCCTGGGGAGCCATGGAGAGAATGCAGGGCTCCGTGGGTGTGGGGAGCTGCAGGCTGGCACAGGGTGGTGCGGTGCGTTCCAGCTCTCTGGCCAGCCCTCCTGCCTACGTGTAGCCAGCCGCCCACGGGAGCCCTTCTTCAGAAAGTCCGTGTCACTGTCACCCCTGTGTGTTTGAAGCTCAGATAAGAGGTCAGGGCTACAGGGGTCACTTGGGGGCCACACACCTCCAGCCACTGCCAGCTGTCCCTGGAATGTGTGGGGAGGGCGTGCGCTGACTGCTGCTGATGTCACCTGCCACACATGGTTCTCAGTGACAACGTTCAAAGTTGGAGTCACATTCTTCCCCCTTCCCCCACTCTGGCTACACCCCCAGTGCTTGATAAGGCCATTACTGTTGTCCCAAATTCCTTAAGCAGCACTGGGTGCAGGAAGCTTGGGGCATGAGGGGCCGGCACCTGGGGAGCCTCCTACAGGTGAGCCTTTGACTGAATTGTTGTGTCCCTGTAAATTCACATGCTTCCCAATCAAGTGTGGCTGTGTTTAAAGCAAAGTATGAGTGTGGGCCCTGACCTCGCAGGGGGAGCCCTGTGAGAAGAGGCATGGCGGGGGCTCCTCCTGCACCCATGTGCCAGGGAAAGGCTGCTGACCACCCAGAGAGGGGGCCACAGGGGGCTGAGCAGCCTCCAAACATTGAGGAGATAAAGGGCTGTTTGGGGACCACATGGTAGTGGCTGTCTCATTCCAGCAGCCTGAGCTGACTGACCGCACTGGCCGGAAGGGCTGCGCCAGTGAGTAGCTTGGAGATCGAAACCCCAGAAGGGTGGGCAGGGAGGAACCAGGACGTGTGCTTCTGGGCACTTGGAGAGGGGCCTGCGAGGTGCTGGGGACCAGGCTGGGGTGCGTGGTCTGACAGGAAGCCAGGTGCCATGAAGTGTCCACAAGTCCAGCATTGGGCTAGGTGACCTTGGCGGGTTCCACGGCCACAGACAGGGTTGGATCAGGACCACAGAGTGGGGGACAGAAGGGACAGTGGGGCTGGCACTCACTGTGGTCCCACTTACAAGTCAGAAGGGCCGTGGTCTCGAGTTAGTGGAATCATGGGCCTCGTGGCTGGCCCTTAGCTGCTGCAGGCTGTGGGCAGCAGGGTGTACAGAGGTAAGCTTCTGGGAGGCAGCTCTCATGGCCCCTGAAAAGCGCATGGGACAGGGGTCATCCCACAAAGGCCCAAAGGCCTGGACTCGCTTCCCCGAGTGCCCTGTCCTGCCGGCCTCTGGACAGAGCCGGCTGTGGGCGCTTTGAGTCTGTCCTCTGGCCCTGCAGCTCGCCCATCACCTCCCGATCTGACCTCTCAGACCACGAGTCTCAGGTGTGATGCCTTCAGGGCTCGCGCTCTGGGCTCTCTTCCTCCCCCCACCTCCAGGGCAGTGGGTGCGCTGAGCGAGCGGCTTACATGTTGGACAAGCGTCCGTTTCCTGGGAGCGAAAATCATTTAACGGCTCTAATCTCCGGTCTGCTGGTTTCATTATTTAAACCAAAATGAAATGTGACCCAGAGTGAGAGAAAAGTCCAAGTGTGCAGCTGAGAGCCATAATGAGGCATTTACAGCCTAGCCAGAGATGCCACTTCCCTTCCTGAGGAGGGATCAGGAGTCCCCCCAGGTGGGAAGGAGACATAAATGACTGTTGCCAAAGCCAGCCGGTGGGAAATCTAACAATAATGGTACATTTTGGAGAGAACAAATCAACTCCCACGTTATTCCGACTCCAGCAGCCCAACGCCGAAGGCCCAGCACCTGGCGCCAGCCAGCTAATCGTGGTGCGAGTCACATTCCCGGCCCTGGAGGGCTGTTTAATCAGCCTCCCAGAAGAAACCCGGGTTGTCTTTCTGCTCATGATGGCGGGAGGGTGTGTTGGGGGGAAAGCTGCCGGGAAGGGGGCACGCTTCCTCGCAGGATGGTCCGCGAGGGTGGCCAAGGAGGCTGGTCTTCTTTTCCCCACACATCGTTTCCAGGGGATGTGGGGCCGTGGAGGGAGAGGGATGCATCGCTCAAATGTGGGTGCAACAGTCGAGTGTGAGGAAAAGGAGGGCTGGGCCGGGGGTCAGAGGGACTGAGGAGGAGGCGGCTGCTAGCGAGGCTCCGGTCACCTCTGCCGCCCCTTCCGTGGAACCGCCCCAAGCCATCCTCTGCTGGCCCATCCCGTGCCTCTCATCGCACCTGGCGGCTGCCCTTTCCCACCCCTCTGTCCTAGCCCCCTGTAGCCCATCTTCCGGAGCCCAGCTATACTTTCCCCTCGAGGCTGCGGCGAGTAGGATGAAGTTGTCGATGAGGGTGATGATGGAGATGGCGATGGTGGGGATGCTGATGAGGATGGTCACGATGGAGATGGAGATGGTGGTGGTGACAGTGATGATGTGACGGAGAGACAATGACAGCACCTACTGCGTCCTGACACTTTTCCTGCCACGAATCATGTGTAGAAACTCCTCTAATCCTTATAATCCCCGTGACATGGGGTTACTTCCATTGCTATTTTCTGGGTGAGGAAACTGAGCTCCATAGAGTTTACCACCTGTATTCACCCACCTGCCTTCTCCACAGTGCCTGCCGGGCACTTACAAGGGCAGGCCCAGGTGGCCCTGCTGCCACCAGCAGTGTTAAAATGTCTCCCGTGGCCCTTATCCCCCATACTTTCTGCTTTCTCCTGCTGAGTTCTCTGTCCTGTCCTGGCCACTCTCATGCCCCTCCCAGGCTACGCAAGCGCTGTCCTGTGTAAAGGTCCAAGGGACACACGGCCAGTGGACTGGCGGAGCCGGAGGGGAGGAGACAACAGCAGCCAACTGGTGGCACCGGGCACCATGTAAGGATTTCCCAGAGAACTGAGGTGGCTGGGCACGGGAGTGGGAGCGGGTCGGGGTATGGGGCTGTCACCCCAGGAGCGGTCTCCTTTCCTCCCACCAGCCTCCCTGAGCCCCAGGCACGCTGGTCGTGTTTGTATTTGTCTTCCTGAATGCCGGGAAAGCTACTGTGAGCTATTTCAGCATCTCCTCCCCTGGGAACACTGGCACTTCTGAGACAGGCAGAGAAGAGCCATTTGTTTTCCTTCCTAAGTGCCACGGGCAGCTCTCTACATGCCAGCATACTGACGAGGACGTAAGGACGTGTCTAGTTAAGCGCTGTGATGCTCAGGGCCCTGGGGGCCTGGAGAGAGTGGGATGGAGGGGAAGGAGGGGTGGGGTTTTCTCTGGGGACACACGTGGAGCCTTGGTGTGACTGCAGGAAAAAAATCACTTGAAACTAGCGGGACAGGAAAGCACTTGTTTTTAATTTATTTCAAATATACTCAGAGAGCACTTACGGTAAGACTCCATTCCCAGTGCTTGGTAGCATTGACTCACTTAGGTCTCCGAGGGAGCGGGTGAAGGGGACATGGATGTCAGCCCTTCTTAAGGAAGGGGCGGGGCTGAGAGAGGCGTGGGAGCTCCCAGGGCTGTGGAGCTGCCCTGCGCATGAGCAGACCCGCCTTGTGGATGGTGCTCCCAATATCTTTGCTGCAGGCAGACAGACCTGTGGACTGGGCTCCCCAGCGGAGAGTGTCTCGGCGCACAGTGCGAGGTCTGGAGACACGCACGGCTGTGGGAGACAGAACAAGCTGGAGGGACGGATAATGAAGGAGCTTGGGATAGTGGGTGCTGGGCCCGAGCAGGTCAGCTTCTCTCTCGGGAGCTCCGAGGACTCGCGCTCTTCCTCTGGCTTCACGTTCTGTGCACAGAGCTGCACTTTTTTTTGTGGCAACAGGAACAGACTGAGGGAGGAAGATGGTGAATTTAGCTGAATAGTGTCCTCCCCCCCCAACTCACATCTGCCAGGAACCTCAGAAGGGGGCGCTGTTTGGAAAGAGGGTCTTTACAGAGGCTGTCAAGGTGGGCTTGAGAGGGGATTGGACCATTAGGTGCAGTCCTGGTGAACAAGGGTCCTGGTGAGAAACAGAAGGACGAGGAGAGGCTGGAAGGTGGAGGCCGAGACAGAGGGTAGGCATCCATGTGGCAGGGCACCAAGGTGGAAGAGGCCTGGTGTGGATGGAGGGAGCCCTCGCAGCCGCTCCTTGACCTTGGGCCTGTGCCTCTCCTTGGTGAGGGCGTGAGACCTGTGTCTGCAGCTGGCCTTGTGGGGGGAGGACGTGGACTCAGCAGGTACAGGTGCACTTCGGTCTTCAGTGGAGAGGGCAGAGATAAAGCAGGCCTAGAGCCTGAGGGGCATATAAAGGGAACAGAAGGTTTTAGGGAACAGGACTGAGAGGCATGAGGTGACCCCAGGGGGCAGGAGGGGCAGACACCCCCACTCGGGCTGATCCCCAGTGCCATGCAGGCCACACACCGGAAGGAGCTCGGTGGGCTGGAGGCTTCTGGGCACTCTGATGTGCCTCAAGATGGCAGGTTGTGAGGCAGGGACAGAGGCACATGGGACCCCGGCTCTAAGTCCCATGTGGGCATGGGATGCCACCAGCAGAGATGCCTGCCATGGGTCTGCTGCCCGTTGGCCAGTGCCTTCTTCCCAGAGGAGATGACTCATCTTGAAGATGGAGTGACACTGGCCCGAGGGATTTCAGAGTCACAGAATCACCCTATAAAACTCTCGGTGCAGTCCCTGGACTCTGCAGGGGCCATCCTGCCCTCCAGGGGCCTAGTTCCTTAGGCCATGTCCACCTTGTTTGATGTTCAGGGGCTCTGAGGTTCAGGCAGAATGACCTGGAATCATTTATGTGACCTTGCCCCTGCCGGAGGCTTCTCTTTGGGTGGTACACATGCTTCATGGGTTGGCTCTGCCAGGAGCCTCATCCATATACTTTGGATGTACAACAGACCCACATGTGACATTAGTGCATAGCCAGGTGTTTGCACCCACACCCAACCGCCTACTCTTCCAGATAGGGATGAGCTGAGGGGTGGAAACAGGAAACCCAAAACCACACCTGAGGGTCTTGGCTTCCAGGCAGGACAAGCAGACACATCCCTGCTCCCACATGGTGTTCGTGTGAATCCAGCTCAGGCGAGCTGGTTTCCGGTATGTCATCAAGGCTATGCTGGGTAGTGGCCAAGGCTCACTTGGTTTCTCTTAGCTTCCTGTCAGGGCCCGACTGTGTCCACTCAAAGTCCCTATTCTGAAGCCCTGAGGTCTCTATCGGGGATGCACAGCTTAATGACTTCGTGGCTCTAGGGCTGTGTGAACGCCATAGGCACTGAGCTGAATCCATCCTTGAGCTGAGTCTGGAATTTTGATGCTTCCCAGGTTGTGGTGCCATCAGCTGTGTGGGCCACAGGGCAGTCACAGGGGATCAGCTGTCCCTCAGGAGGGTGCTGAGTGGCTGCGCTGGGTCATTCATGAATGAGTGTGCTAAGTGCATTTTTGACTTAATGATGTTTTCAGGATTTAGCCCCATCGTAAGTCAGAACATCTCCTTTTGGGTTAGGGACTTCCCAGAAATAATGAAGTTATAGCAAGATCATCAGAGTGGGCCTGTTGAAATGACTGGTGAGAGTCAGGCCACAGGCCACAGAAGGATGGCCCTGAGGACACAGGGAGAAGATGGGCAAGGGGTGAGGCTCAGAGAAATCCAGTCCTGGCACCTGGATCAGGACCTCTGTTCTCTAAGACTTTGAGATGATAAATGGAAAACTTCTGCTGCTGAAACCACGTTGTTATGGCGGCCCATGCAAATAAGACTTCTAGGGCATGCTGGGAGTGGGAGGGACAAAGAGGTCAGGACTTCCTTTTCCAGTTGCCAATCCACAGGAATATTCTGGAAGACCTGGGAACTCAGTTGGCAGTAGATGCCCAGACCTGGGGGAGGGCCAGAGGGGAGTAGATAGCCTAAGGCCATCTTGGTCTGTCTACCCTGGTCAGGGATCTCATATGCATCATCTGGAATGTTTGTGATGATACTGGTTCCTGAGCCTACTCCCCAAGATCTCACATTGGAAGCTAGTTGTCTTAGTCATTCTCTTTGTTGCTGAGACACGGCTCATGATCCCTGAAAGTTAAAGGAGGAGAGGTTTATCTCATCTCATGTGTTGAGTGGCTGTTGGAAGTGACTGGGGGAGGAAGAGCTGCTCACATCATGGAGGCCGGGAACAGAGAGGGAAGGGAGGTAAACCTGGCAAGAAACCTTCCAGGCCACAGCCACAGGGACCTCCTCATCTGACCACACTTCCTAACAGTCAGCCAGGTATAGAATCTCCAAATGCACAAGACTTTGGGGGCGATTTAGACCTGAACCATCACACTGTGGTTCCAACCAGCCCTGACATGGAACCACGGATATGGCTACTGGCTGCTGAGGACTCTAAAGAAGCCACTGCATGCTGGAGGGCTAGACCATGCTCAGAGGGAGCCTCCTCACTCCACAGAGCGCTTTACAGGGGGTGCATGCAGGCATGGGCAGCAAGAGAGCTGGGCTGGGCACAGCCAACCCTGAACCCCTTGTTTGCTGGCTGGAGGGTCAGAGGGGAGCCTGAGGTGTCATCTGTGGAGACCCCTGGCTGAAGCACACATTTTTCTTTGGAAACCTTGGTGGTGGAGCCTGTATTTAATAGCAGCTTCCTATGAAGCAGGTGAAAATCGCCAGCTCGGTCTGCCGATCGCTGTCTGATCCTGACAAATGAGCCCCATCTTCTTACTGGGAGAAGCCCGGCATGAGATTAAACCTATCAATCCTGCTCTCGCCTTCTCTGACCTGCCAGCTGGTGCCTGGCTGGTCCAGGGATCTGTCTTTGGCAGTCCCACACAGGAAGTGACAGGGCACAGCACGGGGACTGACGGGGGTCCCCAGGTGCTGGGCCAGGCAGTGGCCACCGAGGGTCCATGGTGCCTCAAAGGAGGCTGGCGGCTCCCTGGTGGGGAATGGTGGCCCCAGGAGTTCCGTGAGGCTTCTACAGAGAAAGCTTGTGTCCATATAGATGGCACCCTGAAGTGCCCTGCCCCTCAGCTGCCCCCTGCCCTGGAAAAGTACCACCTCTAACTGACACCATCACTGGGCCAAAGCTCAGCCATTCGGCTCAGGTGGGCAGCACAGCATGCAAGTCCCACCTCAGGCTGCAGCTCCCAGGCCGGACCTTGCCCAGCTTCTGCCCTGTCCCTGCTTGAGAACCAGGCCCTGTGCCAGGGGGCATCTGCTGTGGACCCTCTGGCCAGGTAGGTGGAACTGTCACCACCAGAGCCCTGAGGGTCCCTGGCCACCAAGGAACAACCAGGGAGCAAGACATAGAAGAGCTGTTAGGGGTCTGGGGCAGAGGACAGGAGGCTGAGATCTTTAATAATCTACTCCAGTGCGTGGGTTCAGGCATCTCCTTCTAGACTCAGCTCCTCACTGGGCCATGGCCATTGGAGTGGAGCTGCCCCTGTTTCTTATTATTATCATTTTCTGCAGATGGACCGGGTACTTCATAAATGCTAACAATGACAAATCACCAGCCCGGCGACACCACAATCACATAATGATAGTCATTACCCAGCGGCGGGCTGATGGCCCAGCCGTGGGGCTGTGAGGCAGTGTAGTGCGACAGAAACCTGTGTAGCCTGGGATATATGAGGTGGAGCCCAGCCTGGGAGCAGGGTGCAGGATCCCGAGGTCACTGGTGAAGGCATCCCTACTCACACATGGGGAGCAGAGACAGGAGAGATACCCAGAAGCCCAAGGCCAGGTGTGGGTAGAGCTGGATCCTCAGGGCCCTGGGAGGGCCTATTCTGAGCCCCTCTCCCCACTTCCAGGGCCACTGGGCTTCTGGACACCCACAGTGATCTCTGTCTTGTTGTCATGTGGCACATGTCACATGGACATGTGTGTGTGAGCATATGCATGATTGTGTGTGTCTGTTTGTGTATGTGTGTGTTACTGGGATCTAACTCAGGGCCTTCACACTGAACTACCTCCCCAGCCCTTTTATATTTTTTATTTTGAGATGATTCTTGTTCAGTCAATAAATTGTCCAGGCTGGACTTGAACCTGCCATCCTCCTGCCTCAGCCTCCCAGTATGGAGATGACAACACATGCCACCACTTCTGGTGTGACTGCTGACTTGTTTCCCATCACAGCTCTAGCCTTGAGGCAGAGGCTGGAGCAAGGACAAGTGAATGACAGAAACCTGTGGGACAAGATTGAGAAACCAGACAAAGGGAGGACCGCTATGTCAAAATATCAGAAAACCGGCCGGGGATTTAGTTCAAGTGGTACTGCACCTACTTTGGAAGCACAAGGGCCGAGTTCAATCACCGGTATCACAAAAAAGAAAAAAAAATCAGAAAAGCAATAGATAGAGGTCACTTCGCTTCCCTGAGACCTTCAGACCCAAGACTTTCAGGTATGTGCAAGCTGGAATTACAGGTCCAGTTCTGTCCAGCCTCACTTGCATTGGGGTTTTGGTCAGCCTTTCTCTCCTGACGGTAGGCTGAGTGGGCCACAACTCCTGTCCATGCAGCCTCGACCTCCAGAGACCCCTGTGCTCCCCCTGGAATGGGCCTCTGTGTCTGTCCTTCGCCTTGTCCTTGTCCCCTGTTGTAGTGAACCTGATGTGGGCTACCCAAGTGCCTTGTTGGCTCTTTGTGGGGGCATCAAGAATCCAAGCACCACTCTCTGAGGCTGCACCCCCATCACACCCATACCCCATGGCTCACTGCTCCATGGCGCTTGGCACTGGTGTGCTCCTTGTGTCCCGGAATGAGGGTCCTGAGGCAGGTCCTGGTCACCGTGGCCAGTGTGAGCCAAGCACTGAGGGATGGGCTCCTCACCTGTCATCTCATTAGTGTCTTCGTCGCGGGTTGGGATCATTGCTACAAGGTAGCAAACTGAGGCATGGGGGCACGGTCACGAACACCTATAACTGTGTGCATACTTGCCTTTGCCTGTGAGAATCTACATCCATGTCTGGTGTATGGATCTGTGAGAGTCTCTGGTGGCAGACACCCATGTGTATCTACACGCATTCCCCGCTCCTGCTTGTGCAAACCTGTGGCTGTGCACGTGCATGCCTGTGTGTGCCAGTGTGTACATCTGTACTTTGCTCCCTGCCACCCCTCAGCTGCAGCCTCCCCCACTCTGCACTCCTGAGTTTTAGACACATGCACAAGGTCGAACTGGTGACCCCATGTCTGGTCTCAGACACCCACTTTTAACCTGGAGCTGGGGCGACCTGTGTGCCAAACCCCACCATCACCGGGATCTGCACAGTAAGGGCTGTAGACCTGTCCCTGAATGTCCTGGGCTGGCGGCTATGGTCCTGCAGGCCCTGGTGCCAGCCGGGCTCCACTGGGGCCTCTGCATACAGGAACTGCCCTCTCCCTGCTTAGTCTGGCATGGTTCGTTAGTTCTCCTGTGTCATTGGATTAATCACGTGGCTTCTTGCTCTATGGGCTACAGCTGTGGAGCTGTGGCACCTTGCTGACAGTCTTGCCCTGGCTTTATTTCCCAGGGACATCTCAGCAGGATGCTGGTAACACCGGGACTTGTACACAGTACATCAAGTGGTCACTCGCCTGACAAAAGGAAGACACAGGATGGTGGCTTTCAGGGTTGTGGGCAGAGGGGTGCAGTGAAAAAGGAGAGAGGTACAGGGTGCAGAGGGCCCCATGGGATGTGTGGGGAGTAGAGTTCCCTAGAGTGCGGTTAGGAGCTGCACTGAGCAAGGCTTTGCTATGGCCCAGTTTTTGTCACTGTGACAAAATACCACAGGTGAGTCCATCTGTAAGTGAAAAAGGTTGTTTTGTTTCTATCTCACTCTGGAGCTGTGGCCACGTGGAGGTTGTGGTGGAAGCACGTGGCAGAGGGGCTGGGGAGCCGGGACAGAGGCCTCCAGAGGGACCCCAGACTCTGATGGAAGGCTGCGGCCATCTTTGGGGGGTTGCTATGAGATCCCTGTTCAGAAGGCCCTGTGAAGGCTGTGACTGTGGCCATTAAGAAGCACCACCCACCCAGAGGGTCCAGTTTCTGTGCAGGTGACTCACCAGAACCCGGTCCCACGTGACAGGTCCTCGTGATAGGGACTCAGACACACAGATGAGCGTAGACGGCCAGGGGAGCTCCGTGACCAGACTGCTGGGCCTCACAGCAGCCCCGGAAGAGGGAGAGGCCTGGGGCTGATTCCCACAACCTCTCGCAGGGTCGTCTCTGGTGGGCCTTGACTTTGTTTGGGGCTCAACCTCCTGGCCGAGAGTGAGGACCCTGATGTGGTCTAGGCTCGGTGAGTCCTGCTCCGCAGCTGGCTTGAACCCTGCCGTGCTGGGGCCAGGCTGGAAGCCAGACACTCTGGGTTTTCTTCACCAGAGCTTTGTTCAGTCTGTGCTTAGTCCATGGTACCCAGCTGAGCAGCACCCAGGCAAGTTGCTCTCTCCAGGTAGGAGTTATTCTGTGGGCCTATGTCCGTGGGCTTATGGTCACCTGTGGAGACTCTGGGCACCAGCCAGGTATTGCCAGCCTGTCGGGGGCACTGTGACAGTGCTGTTTCTGAGCATGGTGCCACGTCAAGCACGTACCTGGGAGGGATGTGTTTTCTTGGCTCTCCACTTGGCATATGGTGTTTCGTCAGGCAGCTGGACTGGCATGACATCACTCATCCCCCATGGTGTTGGACGGGAAGCCACTGCCACTCCCAGATGGCCAGATGGAGCCTGGGTGCTGCAGTGTGGATGCATCGGGAGAGGGCTGCTCAGGCCACCGGTCTGCAAACCCGAGACTTCAGGGCCAGCCTTCACGTGGGGCTCAGGGGACACAGGGTCTGACTGACATGGAGGTGAGGCTATAGAGGAACTGGCAGTGTGCCTGGCATGGTTTCTGGTGGGTTAACAGTCGTGTCAGATGAGGGGAGGAGTGCACATTCTGTGTCCCCCCATGGTGCCAGGGAACCAGAGGCCACATGGAGACATAGAGGGCCCTTTGCACAGGCCAAGGTCACAAGGCCAAAAGCATCAGGCCACAGTGAACACCGAGTCTGGGCTCAGGTTTCTGAGACCAGCCCTGGATTGGTCATGGTGAGGAAGAATTTGAAAGAGTATGACCTGAGACTGTTGTGAACATTCAGTCTGATGGGGATAGTGTGACAAGATGAGGCTGCTGGTGCTGGGGAGGATGTGGGGAAGGGGAGGTGGGACCAGATTTCCAGCTGAGCTTCCAGTGTCGGAGAGGAAGGAGGACACACAGTGCTCAGAGGCATATAGGACCAGGCCTGGGGCCTCTGTGGCTTTGGGAATGTCACACTTCCCCATCCCTCTAGGGCCAGCTGAATGTGGCTCTGGCCCTCGGGCACTTTCCATCTGAGACTCCCCTGCTGTGGACCCAACAGAGCACTGCTGGGAGCTGGCAGGATGCCCAGGAGCTCAGCATCAGGACCCACCTTCTGGAGGACGAGGGTGTCCCATGGATCCCAGGATGAGCCCTGCGACAATGAGTGTGGACAAAGACATGTGCCAGAGGGGTTCAGGGAGGAACTTCTGGACAAGGTGGTGCCCTAGCTCAGCATCCATGGGGGTCGGGGTGGTGGGGGAGGAAGAGCAGTCCACACAGACTGGCATCCTGAGCAAATGGTGTGTGTGCAGGGCTGGGGCAGCAGGGAGGAGCTTGGTGACCCTGTGTGTGGTTCTCAGGGGATTCAGTAGGAAGCTGTCCTTCCTTCTGAACCTTCTTCTCTCAATCTATCTACCATCCATCCTTTCTTCCTTCCCTTCTTTCTTTTTCTTTCCTCTGTCTGTCTGTCTGTCTGTCTGTCTGTCTGTCTGTCTGTCTCTCTTTTATGGTACTGGCAACTGAACCCAGGACCTGTCATGGAGCTGCGTCCCCAGTCTTTTTAAAATTTTTTTGAGACAAGCTGTTACCAAATTACTAAGCTGCCCAGTCTGTGCTCAGACTTGTGATTCTCCTGCCTCAGCCTCACAGAGGGCTGGGGTGGCAGGTGTGCACTGGCAGGCCTGGCTGGTATGGAGAGATTTCCGAGCAGACCTCAGACCTTGCTTGGGCTCAGAGCTCCTCAGCCCTGGGTGTCCCAGGGCAAACAGCCAGCTGATACCTTTCATTCTCAAGCCCGAGCCTCTCAGCCCTGCTTGCGGTAATGACTTGTTCTTTCTCTTCTCAGTTGCTGACAGCCTCACTAAATCTGCTTCTCCACTGTAATCAAAAATGAACTCTAAGCAACTTCTAGAGTGGTTCCTCCAGCCCTGCCGACAGGCTAATCTACAGAGGGGCGAATGTCTATACATCACTGCTCCTTGTCTGGGCCTGGACACACCCCTGGTTCTTCCAATATGTGTAGTCAGTGTGGTTCTCTCTCCTGCCCCTTCCTCCTCTCCTGATGATCACTGGGTTTGGGATTGAGCGATTCCCCTGGGGGTGGTGTGTGTGTGTGTGTGTGTGTGGAATCCATGTTCACTGTAGCCACCATGCATCCCTGACCAAAGATGCCTAATTTCCTAACACAAAGGCCAGGGCACACATGGGACATGGCATGGTGAGCTCAGTGCCCTTTCTGTCACGTTCACATGCAAGAGACCACACTATCTGCATGGCTTTGCTGTATGTCTAGGACCAGGCTGTGGTGGGCTGCTCTTCTGTGGCCTCCTTCCTCTCATGAGGTGCTTCTCCCCGGATCCCTGTGTGGCTGTCCCCTGGTGAGTCCGTGTCCTGGCCCCCTTCTCAGGGGTCGCGCTGGATATGGTCATCCTCCCGCAGTGTGATCTCACCTCTAAGAATCTCTGCCCCTGAGCCTGCCGTTGTCATGTTTGGAGGTACTGGGGGTCAGGACTTGGACACAGGAATTTGGGGGACACAGTTCAACCGCAAACACCAGCTATTCATGTTTTGTCTCTTCAGCAAGAATGAAGGAGCAAGAATTACTCCTTCCTTTCTGGTGGATGAAACTGGACAGGCCATTCTGTGGGGTTCTGCAGAAGGCTGGGGCACAGGGCCTCTCTGTGGGGATAATGTGGTTTCGGAATACATGTGAGTTTCCAGAGCTCCTTCCCTGCCACTCAGTGGTGCCGAGCACAGGAACATGGAGCCCTTTCTGACAGAGCTGCTCTTGCAGTGCTGCATGGCCCCTGCCTTTCCCTCTGTGACGTTTGGTGACTCCACCACCACCAATGGCCTCTCGTATCACCTGAGCTGTGCAAAATCCACCGTGGAGCTTCATGTGTCTCTCAGCACACGGGTGAGTGTGGAAGCCCTGAAGGCCGCCAATGGCCTCAGCACAGGTCAGTGTGCCCAGTGCTCTAGCCTAGTCTGCACCCAGACTTGGCATCATAAATCTGCACCTACAATCCCAGAAGGGCTTGCTGGGGTCACTGTAGCAGAGACTGGGGCCCCAAATGCCATGGGCCCAGCCTTTCTCTGGTCCTGGGAGCTGGCCTTGAACCTTGGGATGTCTGAGGAACATGGAGGACCCTAAGCTTACCAGCGGTCTGTGCTGATTCTGTGACCCAGGGTGCACCCCATATTCCAGGCTGGAAAACCACTAGGGAGTGGCCCGGTTATCCTGGAAAGACCAGGTTGGAGGTCAGGGCTTTGGGACGCAGGAACACAGCTGCACTTCCTGCGAGACTCGGCACCAGGACCCCACAAATACTGATGTGGGGTGTGCTCCCCCCGTTGGCAGCATGCGGGGAGCATTATCACACACTGATGCGGGAGGGTGGTGAGCCCAGTGGAGATAGCACCTCACTTCTGAGAGTCTCGGACTCCCCAGTCCCTGCCCAGCTCTGCCTCTGGCTGGGTCTAACTGCACTTTTCATGGCACAGAGTTTATGCTGTGATTGCAGGTGTGCAGCTCTCTGGAGGTCCGCTGGTTTCCCAGTGAATCACCAGGGTCCTTGTGGAGACACCCCTAATTCTTAGGCAGGTCCTTGGGGGACCCAGTTTCGCAGCTGGCCTCTGAAGGGAGAGGGGCTCCTACAGACCCTGCAGTGCCCTAAACCCTTTGAGATAATCCTCCATGAATTCGTTCATTGACATTCACTCACACATTTCTCCTGTTACAATTTATGCTGAGGTTCATAAAACTGAAAAAATTTTCAAACATTGAAAAGAGACATTTTATTACCAGATCAGACTGGCTTAACGTCCTTTGCGTCAGTCTGTCATCTGTTAAACAGACATTTATTCTGGGACCAGCCCTGCTAGGGACTCGAGGGGGTGGCTGCCAGGCCAGTTGGTACGAGGCTGCTCTGCCCCTGAGACTTTGGAGCACATTTCTGTTCCCCATTCTGGACACTCAGAGCTGTCCGTTGACACACACCGCGGTGTGTAATTCTACCCACAGTCCTGGGTTCCCAAGGTGCAGGAAACATAGGCTTTTTGTTTTCTTCTGAGCCTGAGGCTCTCACTTCCTGGGCAGCTGGCAGAGGGGCAGAGCATGATGGAAGATGGAGGCACTTGGGCCTTGGGGGTCCACCTGGCACTGGGGGAGGGAGGAGGGTTGGTCATCAGCTAGCTCTTTGTGTCAGCGGGTGCGGAAGATCATGGTCTCCCCTCCTTGTCCTGAGTTTCCCGGCAGGGTCTGGGGCCACTTTCAGTGGAGGGTGCTTTTGTTGTCAGTCTGAGCCATGTGTCCCCATCAGTGTCACCAGCAGCCAGGGTTCCCATTTTGGCCCTTTTCTTTTTTCTTTCTTTTTTGAGACAGTGTCTCGCTTTGTAGTTCAGGTTGGCCCTGAGCTCACTATGTAGCCCAGGCAAGCCTTGAACTCAGCAAGCCTCCTACCTCTGCCTCCCGAGTGCTGGGATTACAGGTGTGAGCCACCACACCCAGCACTGTGGTATGTGGTATTGATTGCTGGTGGGTGTGAGTCACCACGTCCAACATTGTATGTGGTTACCGGGATCGAACTCAGGACCTTGTGCTTGTGAGACAGGCACCGGAACCACTGAGCTAAATCTCCAGCCTGGCCCTTTTCTTTTTAACATACAGCGTGATGACACCATGCAGTGAATGTTTTACATTTTAAACAATTGTAGTAAAAAGCACATGGATATGTACCAACCCCCAAATCTCCCCTCTTGCTTTGGTGTACTTCTACTTTCCTGCCACTTTCTTTCTTTCTTTTCTTTTTTTTTTCCTTTTTGAGATAGGTTCTCGCTTTGTAGTTCAGGCTGGCTCTGAGCTCACTATGTAGTCCAGGCAAGCCTCGAACTCAGCAATCCTCCTGCCTCTGCCTCCCAAGTGCTGGGATTACAGGCGTGAGCCACCACGCCCAGCCTCCACTTTCTTTTTTTTTTGAGACAGGGTCTCCCTTTGCAGTTCAGGCTGGCCCTGAGCTCACTATGTAGCCCAGGCAAACCTTGAACTCAGCAGTCCTCCTGTCTCTGTCTCCTGAGTGCTGGGATTATAGGCGTGAGCCACCACGCCTGGCACT
This sequence comes from Thryonomys swinderianus, assembly GCA_004025085.1. Lineage (NCBI taxonomy): Eukaryota > Metazoa > Chordata > Mammalia > Rodentia > Thryonomyidae > Thryonomys > Thryonomys swinderianus. The sequence goes on along the minus strand of PVIC010003887.1, from coordinate 19,582 downwards.
GTGGTATGTGGTATTGATTGCTGGTGGGCGTGAGTCACCAACGCCCAGCATTATACGTGGTTACTGGAGATCAAACTCAGGACCTTGTGCTTGCGAGGCACGTGCTGGAACCACTGAGCTAAATCTCTGGCCCAATTCCTGACACTTTCTGCAGCCCCACTGGAGCCCTCTTTCCTGAGTGTCGTCAGGTGCAGTCATGGTGCCTCAGTGTCCTGAATCACATTTAGCTCTTGTGGTCATTTTAACTTTGGGGAGGAGCCAGAAGTGATGCAGTTCCAGGCCTGGGGAGTGCGGCAGAAGAGGACACAGCCCGCGTTTCTATGAGCCACCTTTCTGTGGGACAGCGTGGCAGCAGCATTCGGTATACTTTTGATCACACCTCATAAAGACACTCAGGAAAGAGGACTCCAGAGCTGCTTCAGAAAGTGGCAAGGACATGGGACCAGTGTGCTGAGGTGGGTGAATTCTCAGTGGATTAATGCCGATGTGCTTTTACAATAATTTTTAAAAATGGAAATACAGTAATTTTCGATCATCCCCTGTACTTTCCTGTTGTGCCATTCGTTCACTCAGACTCTGGGAGATGATGTGGGGGAATAGTGTTCTCATGGACACACATCGGTCCTGGCTTTCCACGCCTTGTGGGAAGGTGTGATCTCAGGCTGGTCAGATCAGGATGAGCTACTGGGGTGGGTGGCCCTGGCCCATTGAAGGGAATCTGGAGAAGGCTTTGTGCTGATGGGGCAGAGGCCAGGGTGATGCTTCCAGAGCTGAGGAATCAGAAAGTATAGCAGTCACCAGACCTGGGGGAAGCTGGGGACAAGTCGCCTCCGGCCGTGGAAGGGGTCAGCTCTGAGGACACTGCATGGATGGGAGGAGCTCTTGGCCCTAGAGCTCTGAGACTGTGCAGTTCTGTTGTGGGAAGCTGTGGTATTTGTGATAGGCACCCTTGAAAACTGCTACAGCATGGTGAAGTGGGTGTGCATTGTGCTCCCTAAGAACTTGCAGTCCTTTGGGTGACTTCTTCTGTCCTTTGGATCAACAGTTGAGCTTGGTGGTGTCCATGTTTGGCAAGGCAGTGTCTCCTTCCTTCAACCCTCCTATGCCCCCTATTGCCCCAAGCAGAAAGGCCAGTGGCCCACCACCAGCCCCAGGGAGAAGCCTGGTGTCTTCTGGTTTGGACCTTGTGAGTTTGGGAAAGAGGTGACTCCACATAGACTGTGCCCATGTTTTGGCAGTGCCATGGTCACTCTTCTGCCTAGATGAGAGATCTAGTAAGCAAGCTCCAGGGTGCAGCATTGGCTGGTGGGCTCCTTGAGTCCCAGGCAGGAGGCCTCAGGGGATGGCCTTGGAGGAAAAGACCAGACAGCAGGGCCTCGCAGGGCATGCAGAACACTGAACACTCATGAACTCCTGATCCAACCACAGCCCTTCTTAGCTGTGTGCACTGCGAGTCTTCGGGGTCAGCACCATGGACAGCGTCTCCGGGAGCGGTTCCTAAAGATGTGGTTTCCTGACTGGTCCTGGAAGATCCCATTGAAAGAGTTTGAATGAAGAGGTTTGGTTTTTGTTTGTTTTTTTGTTCCGTACACCCATAAGTCAAGGGGCAGTGACCTTGGGGGCTGTAACTTCAGGGTCACAATGGAAGCTTTCCATCCCTCTCCACAAACATCTATACCCCAGATGTGTCACATCCCAGGAGCAGGTCTGCAGGACAGTAAGCCTCACCAGTACCCCTGAGTCCTCCGTGGCCCACACTGTTTTCTTATTTAACTATGGAGGGAAAAAAACACCAGCTCCAAGTCTATGACAAACGCTCCTCAACGCAAACTTGTCATGTGAGTAACCTGCAGCATAATCCAGTTTCCAGCAGAGCAAGCACTGACCTGGGCTGGTTCTTTCTGGTCTGGAGGGACAGGGTGTCCTCACCCCAAGAGTGTGGCTGCAGAGTTCTGCTGCAGGAGGAAAAAGAAGTGGCCTCTGGGAAGGAGAACTCTGTGACTCCCAGGGAGAAGGAACGATGTCTTGCTTTGGCCTGGAGGCCTGGAGGAAGTGGGAGGGACAGGTGCAGAGGAAGGGCTCAGAGTTGAGTTTCCTCTTTAGGATTTAGATTGGGGTTGCGACCTTCAAGGATCCAACATTAATGATTTCTTTCTTCAGGATGCATAGGCAGCCAGGAATTTCTATCACCATAGACAGAGGCTGTGCCCCCAGTCTGGGGGGAAGAGGGCACTTTGTGAAGGACATGATGATCCAGTAATGGAAAGTGGCTTGTCCCTGCAGCAGTGGGGATAGAGACAGGGTCCCTTCACCAGCAGAGCTCTCTGGTTTCTGCTGGTACTGCTTTATGACTTCCTGCACTGGACAGCTTTGTGGTCCTGGGAGCAGAATTATCCACAGCCCTGAGGTGACCTTATATCAACTCTGTAACCCGGGCTGCAGCTGGGTGTCACCCAGGAGAGATGTCTTTTCCAGCAGCCTGGAGGGCAGAGCCTGTGCTCAGTGTCAGTGGGCCTGGTTCCTTCCTCTCTGGTTTCTCAAGTCGTTGGCTGGTAGAGCCAGAGCCCTGCATCTTCAGATTCCCCCTTTAGTAGGGGCAGCAGTCATGTTGGAGATGGATTTGCTTGTGCCACCATGGCTTCATCCTAACTCCCAGCTGAGCCCCATTCTGAGGCAGGGCTTTGCCACATGGCCCAGCTGAACCACACAGCCTCCGGCAATTCCAGGCCCAGAATGAGGGCACTCACTGCGCTGTGTGCTTCTCTCCAGCACAGGGGCCCAGGTGCTTTGCCCTGGGTGGGAGGAGATGTGCTGGGGAAAAGTAAACCTTGGTGACTGGTGGGTACCTGAGGTCATGTGATTGTGAGGAGACACTGCACTCTGGGACAAACAGGACGTCCGGTGGAGGAGCAGGACATCTGGTGAATGCTCTGCCCCCTGGCCTTCTTGGTGAGGTGTAGAATCTCCATTACCACTCGGCTTATTCCCTATGCAGCACCTGGGCCCACGGTTGGGCCAGGGTCCCCACCCTTCATCCCCTGCTGGCAGCCTCTTCTCACTGCACAGCCATTGTTCCACTGGGGATGACACCAAGAAGCCTCACTGTGACTCTGCTGGTGACTCCCAGTGAGGAGGTGACAGCTAGCAGACCCTGCTTCTTGTCACCCTGTTCCCAGGGAGAATGGGGCCACTGCCTCCCCTGAACAAGGGCTGCAGGCCCTGAGAAGGGTGTTTCCTGTAGCTGAACCCACAAAAGTTACTTTTCTTTTCTTTTTTTTTTTTGTATCAGGGATCAAACTCACTTGTGAGGCAGGTGCCAGAACCACTGCGCTAAATCCCTGGCTTCAAAAACTGCCCTTTAAATGTGCAGCTGTTGCAGCCTCATTCTCTAACTGGCTCTGGTCAGTGCTGCCTGGGGGTTCAGCTCTCAGGTCTCCCAGGGGTGTCAGTCCCTTTTCTTTTCCTCTGGAAACCTGGAGAGGGAGATGAACCTTCCGGACCATGAACCCTGGGCCTCTCCTTCCCTGATCCCAACGCCTGACAGTAGGCAGCTATTAGGCCTGCTCTATTCCTCTTCCAAACTCTAACAACTATGACACCAAAGGACCGTGAAGCCCTGTGTTGGGAGCTGTGGCTGCCCCAGAGCAGGCTCTGTCACCTACCTCTGTGGCTCTGGACAGGTGGCCTTGGCAGCATCAGCAGCAGATGGCATGGCTTCCACCATCAGCCAGTATTTGCATGTGCCTTAAACAGGAATAGGGCAGGGAGGTCTCTCCTACTCTGGGGAGGGGACTGATGGGTACCACTGGTCATGCAGTACACAAGCAGCATCAAAGGAGAGTCCAAAGCAGGTGACACTGTGGAAACTGAGGCATGCTGAGGTGGGTGAACTGTCCTGGATCACCAACTGTCTGTAATGGATCCTTGGTTAGATTGGATTGTCTGTCTCCATCCCCAAGTCCCCTGATCCCAGAGGCCTTAGTGTCCTGGCCCACAAATGGTCACCATGGTGACTGTATGGGCTCTGAGGGTGGCCTGCTGCTCATGTCTCAGGACTGGGAGTGACCTCCTTGCCTCCTGTCATCTCCCTTTGGAGCAGATCTGAGGATGTTCAGGATGCAGAAGGAGGTAGGAGGAAGAGGAAAGAGAGGTGCTGCTCTTAGGCTCTGGGCCCAGCTTTCACGCAGTGACCCTGTGTGGGCCCTGTTCCCACATGCAGAGGGAGCAAATAGACCCTCAGGGCAAGCTGTCGCTTGCTGGGGACTCAGAGGGAAGTGTCCCAACCTGGCCAAGATCACATGACTTTTAGACACTAGCCCCTCACAAATGTTCTGGAACTCTCTGGATGGTGCTTTCTGGGGGTACTGATGGGTACCCCTGGTCTTACCCCCATAGGCCATTTTCCATCTCAAAAGAATATATCACTTTGCTTCTGCCTGGGGTTAGCTCTCTAGTTACCTTTCCTTTCTCCCTTCTTGGGTTTCCCAGAGGTAACAGTGAGTGGACACAGCGACCTGCCCAGTGGCTTGGCACCTCTAAGCAAGTAGGCTCTGGCTTCCAGCTGCCCCTGGCTGATGTTGAGGGTGCGGGGATTAAAGCAGGTCTGCTCTCCCTCCAGATTTCTTCCTGGGACCACTGAGGCCCTTACCACTCTACTGTGTCCACTGGGGCTTAACTCCTGGGCCAACCAGGCCCTGAGAGCAGCGGCCACCCTTGGAGATTCTTCATTATTCTTCTCCTTATCCCTTTTAACATCATATGAAGAGCCTATCTACCGTGACAAGAAAAGGCAACAAAAAGTGTACAGTTTGAGAACAAATAAAATTGTCTTTGTTACAGATGACATGATGACCTATGTAGAAAATCCAAAGGAACTGACAAAAAAAATCTTTGGAACAAATCAGTGGTACTAGTAGAGCTGTAGAATACACAATTGACTTTCTCTATACCAGCAAAGAACAAACAGAATTTGTAATTTAAGACCTACTGCCATTTAATTTGGCACCAGTAAAATGAAGCAGAGGTATAAATGTAACAAAATTTGTAAATGATCCATATGAGGAAAGCTACAAAGCTCTGGTGAAAAATATCAAAGAGGAAAACTAAATAAGTGTTATAAAGACATATCCTATGTTCATGGACAGAAAGACTCACTGTAGTCAAGATGTCAGTTCTCTCCGATCTCATATAGATTCAATCCAGTCACAACCAAAATTTTAGCAACTCATTTTGTCATTACCAATCAACTGATTCTTTTTTTTTTTTTTGAGACAGGGTCTCACTTTGTAGTTCCGTCTGGCCCTGAGCTCATTATGTAGCCCAGGTAAGCCTCAAACTCAGCAATCCTCTTGCCTCTGCCTCCTGAGTGCTGGGATTACAGGTGTGAGCCACCATGCCTGACACTCAATAAATTGGTTCTTCAATTTATATGGAGAGGCACAAGACCAAGGCTGGTGAATCAGTATATTGCAGGTGCCCAATGGTTAGAATCAGTGCTACTCCTACCACAATGTCAGAAACGGAACCCCAGGAGCCAGCAGGCTTCAGCATCCACAGGCGGCACTGCAACCACGGGGGGCTCCAGTGTATAAAACCAAAAACGAATCTGGTCTCACACCTTACACTTGCCACAGAAACTAATTTACAAATGGATCCTGGCCCTGAATATAAAATGCAAAATTATAAAACTCCAAAAAGACAATGTAGAAGAAAACCTATGAGACCTTGGGTCTTGTGATTACATTTGGGTACGTCAAAAACACAGTCCATGGACCAGAGATTTAGCTCAGTGGTTCCAGCACCTGCCTCACAAGCGCAAGGCCCTGAGTTCTATCCCTGGTAACCACATACAATGCTGGGTATGGTGACTCACGCCCACCAGCCATCAATACCACATACCACAGTGCCGGGTGTGGTGGCTCACACCTGTAATCCCAGCACTCGGGAGGCAGAGGCAGGAGAATTGCTGAGTTCAAGGCTTGCCCGGGCTACATAGTGCGCTCAGGGCCAGCCTGAACTACAAAGTGAGACCCTGTCTCAAAAACAACAACAACAACAACAATAACAAAACACAGTCCATGAAAGAGAGACTGGTAAACTAGACTTCATTAAAATTAAAAAGTTGTGCAGTGCCGGACGTGGTGGCTCATGCCTGTAATCCCAGCACTCGGGAGGCAGGGACAGGAGGATTGCTGAGTTCGCGGCAGCTTGCCTGGGCACCATAGTGAGCTCAGGGCCAGCCTGAACTACAAAGCGAGACCCTGTCTCAAAAAAGCAAAAAAAAAAAAAAAATTAAAAAGTTGTGTTCTGTAAAAGGGGATGTCAAGGGAATGAGAAGACAAATCACAGGTTGGGAGCAAATATTTGCAAAAGACAAAACCAATGAAGACTGCCATTCAAAATATGCACAGGGCTCTTAAAATTTAACAATAAAAATGAGGAGAAACCCAATTTAAAAATGAACCAAATACCTGAACAGCCCATCACAGCACACATATGGCAGGAAGCCTCCAGGGAGCCATGAAATTCAACAGTGAGATCCCACCACACACCTGGCAGAATGGCACAGATTCAAGATACAACCTCAGACGCTGGCAACGATGTGGAGGGACAGAAACTTGCACTCATCACTGGAAAGAACACTAAGGTGGCAGCTGCGATGGAAGACAATTTGGTGGCTTCATACAGGATCACACGTAGGCTTGCCATGTGACGCAGCATCGCACACTTGGGTGTTTATCCAGAGGAAACCAACACTTGTTTCCATACAAAGCCGGCACTCAGATGTTTATAGTGTCTTTCTTCACAATTCTAACACAGGAGCACAACCAAGACATCCTGCAGTAGGTGGAGGGATGGATGGCGCCCAAGCACGGGCGTATTGCTCAGTGCCAAGAGGAAACGAGCTGTCTGGTCACAAGAAGACGCCGGGGAGCTTTAAAGGCATGCTGTTAAGTTGATGAAGCCGTTGCAGGATTCTACTGGATGACCCTCTGGGAAAGGCAGACCAGTGAGGCAAGGTTAGGGGCTGTGGGGAGCAGAGTAGAAAGATGGAGGGGCAGCATTCAGAGGGGTTTGGGGCAGTGGAGCTACTCTGTGGGGTGTGCACAGTGGGTGAATGTTGCTTTGGCGTCCATCTGTGCAGAACCACAGAGTGGACAACACCCCGTTGGGAACTACAGGGCTGGTGGTCACCGTAAATCAGTGTCCATTCCGGTCCTTGTGGCACAGCCCATGGGGCGGTGGGGGTGGAGCAGGTGTCTACTCTGTGTGCTTTCTGCTCCATTTGGCCACAAACCTAAAACTACTTTTAAAGGTAACATTTTTAAATAAAGTAAGTAGGCCTTTTGGAGTGATGGAAATATTCTGCATCTGGATTGTGATGGTGAATATTTTCATCAGATCTCATCGAAGGATGGATTTTATTTAATGTCAATTATATCTCAAAAATTGATTTGAAAAAATAAAATTATCCCTTGATGCTTCTCCTCGCTCTGAGCCAGCCTTGCACGTGTGCCCTGTCCCGAGGCCTGGCCTGGCTCATTTTAACAATGCTGACCTTGGAGCATGTTTAGGTTTTGCACGGCAGCCAGTTGGAGCTTGAAGGTGCCCAGGGGAGTCATCCTATGGGAGGTGCTGGAGTATGTGAGCAACTTATACCTAGGTTCTGCCCGTGTCCCAATGGGACAAAGCTTAAGGCCAGTGGGCAAAGTGCGGGCCCGGCAAGGTTGGCCCTCCGGTTAGCCCAGGGGTCACTGTTGTGGATCCCAGCTCTGCAGAGACTGTGCCTGGGGCCCTGGGAGCTGAGGGGAGGGAGTCAGACTCCAAGCAGGGCAACCCTGGGCTGGCGCGTGGCTGCAGGCCTTGCCTGGGCCTTCACATTGGGCAGTGTGCTGGTCGAGTTTTGCTACTCTAATGGAACTTGAGTCATGCTACTTAGGAAGGCCATAGTTGCTCAGCTCACAGCTTTGCAGCTCAACAACCTGGCTCCTGGGCTGGTGGAGCTCAGGTGAGGCCCTGCCGCGTGTCATGTTGTGGTTGGGGGGGGTCACAGCTGTCAAGGGACCCAAAGTGGACATGGCCAGACCTCATTGACAGCTTTCTCAGGATCTCTCTTAATCTCTCCAAGGACAAAGCCTCCAACCCAGGGCTGTCAGGCTGTGACCTGTGCTGTGTCCTCTCCCCTGCCGTCTGTTGACATCCCCGCTGGTGTTAGAGTTGTGGTTCATGTGAGCCAGAGGTGAGTCCCTTCAGATGTCAATGTGGTTTACTTATAGTCTTGGACTTCAGCTGCCAGAACACGGAGAGATAAGTTTCTGTTGCAGCCTCTCGGCTGTGGGACGTCTCACAGGCCCAGCAGCCTGGGAGGTGCAGAGCCAGGTCCTTGCAGTGATGCCCCTGCTGCACAAGATGGAGCAGAGCTCACTGAGCCTGGAACAGCTGGCCAGGCCCAGGCTGCTCTGTGCCATCCTGTTAGGGTCCCTGGAGCCCGCGGACGGTGGACCTGTCTGACAGCATGAGCAGTGGGATGAGCTGGTGTCAGGCCGACTGCAGGCTGTGGGACGGGGCAGGCAGGAAGCAGGAGGCCCTGAAGCTGAAGGCTGGTGGCCAGTCAGGGACACAGTGTAGAGGGGGGAAGGGGGAAGTCAGGATGTGCTGCCCACGTGTGGAGTAGACCTCTCCATTCCCTGCCTCCCCACCTTCCACTCATTTAAAATGCCTATCGCCTTTCCTTTCTCTGCATTTCAGTTAATCGCCATAATTTCTTTCAATGAACTATAATTTGCATAGAAATGGTATCAACAGAGGCCAAGCATAAAACCCACCTGGAATTTTTCTTTGAAGCACAAAACAGACCTGGTTAAGGTGTGAGATTTGGTTGGTGAGTCACCTGCCCCAGCACAGGAGAGAAGGTCCCAGGGATACCATTCTCCAGGGCCAAAAGCAAGACATGTGTGGACAGTGCTTCTGGAGCCCAGCAAGGCCAGTGCTGCTGCCAGCGCTCACAGACTCTCTGCAGGGACGGCAAGCAGGACTTAGTCTCCTGCAGTGACCAGCAGCGTGCTGATGACTCCTTCTCCCTCCTGCAGAGAGAACTGCTGGCAGGGGCTGCCAGGCATCGATGACACCATGGGCAGGGAGCTGGGGGACCCCCAGGACGTAGGAAAGCTGTTGCATATGGGTCTCTGGAAAGCGGGACCCTGAGGAATGTTTTGGGTCCTCTGACTCCCTGGGCTGGTGAACAGGAGTACTCCGCATTGAAGAGGGGACAGCACAAACCCTGAGAGAGACTCGGGAGCCAGAGAAGTTTGCCAAGGGAGAAACCCAAACTGTTCCACAGCATGGAGTCCGTCCTGCATCCACGGGCCCTGGGCTCTCTAGCTTCTTGTTGGGAGCTGGAATACTCCTGCCCAAAGCAGCTGGAGAAGCCCCCACGAGCGGAGAGCAGCCTCAGAGGGCCCAGGTGCACCTGCCCGCTCTCCACCCTCGCTGTCCTGCTCCAGCAGAAGCTCAGGCCTTATCCCAGGGATCCTGGAGTCAGGCTGGTGGTTGGTGGCTCCGGCCACTCTCCGCTCCTGCGGTTTCTGCAAGGGCCCGGTGATACTCGACTCAATGCCACATGCTCTATTTCAGCTGCTGAGCTCATGTGACTGAGCTCTGACAACAGCCTGCTCCTCTTCACACGGACAGTTACGAATATCACTCTGAGGCTGTTATTTTAGGTGTGGGTCAGAGTGGCACTTCTAAATGTGCTCACTTTCCTCTTTTCTAATGGCAGCTCAAGCCAGTGAAGAAAAGCTTATTTTGTTAGCTTATGAGTAGGACAGCAGCTAGTGGAGGGGCCTGAGATGAAGTGCAGTGACAGCCACTCCAACAAGAATGAAGAGTAGACATGAACGAGAACTTGGACAAAGAACGAGCTACCTTGGCAGCATGGAATGGAGCCCGCCTCTTACTAAGGGGAGGGGCACCGGTCTCCTAGTTTTAAGAAAATCACAATGCAGCTTAACCAGTTTCTTCTGAGAGTTCAGTTTCCTGTAAACCCTACATGTTGAAAACCTGGGTTAAAAGCCCAAGTCCCAGTCAATTCTTTTAAGTCCTAGAGCCACCTGTGACAGGTGACCTTGGGCAGCTGGGCAGTCCCTGCGCTTTTTCTGTAATTAGCTCCTGGGGGTGTGGCTGGAAATCCAGGGGTTATTCTCATTTCTGGTAAACCCCTCCTAACTTCCTTTGTGGGTTTGAGTCTTTTCCTCAGTGCTGGCAGAAACAGGCCCAGTGTACAGTTACTGCAGAGTCTGCGCTCACCCTGGGCCAAGGACCCTTGCCTCCCTGCACCCCTCACCCGAACACATACTCTGCAGGACTGAGACTGCACGTGGGGTCACTGTGCTGCAAACCCTGGGTTTCCGAGTGACATTGACTGAAAATCAGTCGCACCCTTTATTAAGGGTGGAGAGCATTGTTCAACACAAGGCTTCCGCCAGAGCTTGTGGAGGAAGCAGCACTGGATTAATAACTTCTGGGGCTTGGGGACCCCAAAATAGCCAGCAGGGAAGCCTCAGGGAAGAGCAAATAAGTCAATGCGGTCAATTATTTGTCATTTACAATTTAAATAAACCCCTGTGATCACATTAACATCTCAGTCAAAATTGGATGAGCCTCTGTGAGGGCTGCGGTGATTGTTCTGGGGCCCAGAGCTTCCTTTGGTTCCTCACACCTGACTTTGAGGCGCTTCGGTTGGGGGGGGGTCTGATTCCAGGAAAGGCAGTGGGTGAGGGGTAGGGTGGGCAGGGTATCCAGAAGGCACAGGGCAAAGGCGGCAGCTCCAAGAGTAAGGGTCAGATTGGGGGAAGGCAGACTTTTGAGTCCACTCCACAGAGGACTGGGTGGCTCAGGGGACCCTGGAGGAAACCATTTGAAAAGTCTCAGGAGCTTTTTAAGTGTTATTTTAAAAGAATCAGGTTGTTAAAGGCAACTATTATGAAGACGGCTCAGTAACACTCTGGTGGAAATCGGTGCTTGTGGCCTGGAAACAGGAATTGGGGAGTTTTCGACTGCAGTCAGATTCCACTGCAGGGGTGTGTGTGTGTGTGTGTGTGTATGCGTGCCAGCAAGCACCTGTATGTGTGTGCGTAAGCACATGTGAGTGTGTCTCTTCCTCCCCTCCCTCTGCCTCCATGATGGAGAAAGGACAATGTCCACATACTTACTCAAGAGCCCAGTGCTGGGCTCCGGTCAGTTTTGCAGCTGTGGATGAGACCTGGGGCTCTGAGGTCAGAGCCAAGCACCTTCCCCCCTCTCTGGCCAAGGACTCAGCGCTCAGCCCCTCTCATTACCCTACTGACCTCATGTTTCCCCAGTGGCTGCGTGTCTCTCTCTCTCTCTCTCTCTCTCTCTCTCTCTCTCTCTCTCTCTCTCTCTCTCAGTGATGTTTCCATTTCCTGGCCCTTCCCAGGCTAGGTTGGCTGCCTTCCTCCCCACAGAAGGGGGCAGAAAACTCAAGTTCCACTACGTGTTCCCAGTCTCGGGCAGTTTCACCCCCTCCCCTGGAGCTGTAACTCCGTGTTCTGGTACAGATAAAATCGACAACTGTGTCCTGTAAACAAAGTTTATGACATCTTGTTCTCACAAGATTCACAAGGCTGTGTCCTCTTTGTAGGTTGTTACAAGACTATCACCATGATGAATTGCTTTTGTCTGCTTCTGTCTCCCTTTTCTAACCTTTCTCCCCACCCCCTGGTTCCACAGCCCTGTAGAGACTACCCCCTTGGCCACATGTACAGAAACAGGGGGCTTTTATTTGTTGGGGGTGCAGCCTTTGGATGCCAGTTGGTTGGACGGTATGCTGGAAACCCTGGAATAAATCCACTCACACGCTGGTCTTTCAGATCTCTTGAGTTCTCGAGACACCATCAGGTCTGCTGGGGGGTTGGACCTGAAACAGATCCCACAAGCGGTTCTGGGGCCTTCACTGCAGTCAAAAGGTCCCTAGATGTGGTTTGCCTTCAGGCTCAATGACAGTGGAGGACACTCAGAGTCATCTTTGTATCATTGGCACAGACACTCCTCCCACCGCGCTCTGGTGGGTTGGTCCTGCACACCAGGGACAGGGAGGTGCTGGGACGGTGACAGCTCTTGCTGGAGGTGGGGCTGCTGGGGATGGGGGCCCTTAAGGCCACCAAGGAAGCCAGGCTTTCCTGGGGTTTTTGGCTGGTTAGCAAGAAGGCTGTAGGAAGAGCTGGAGGCCCCAAGTCCAGCTCTGTCGCAGGCAAACTCAAGCCCCAGGATGAAATGGAGGGCAGGGGCCGTGAAGAGCTCATCAGGGAAAACACCAGGGCTGAGCCACACTTGGGCTGTTTCTAGGCATTCAGTGCACAGAACTGCTTTCTCCACTTCCCTCCTGACTTGTACCAGAGCTGTCTTCCTCTCCCCACCCTCACAGACAGAGCCCAGCCTGCTGGGGAGCTGTCCTGTGTTTGCCTGTCACCCACCTTGGCGAGGTCCCCTCGGTCCTCCTGCTACAGCAGAGCACAGTGGCCCAGGAGCAGATTTGGACATCTCGGAAAACAATTTGCTCTAACTAAACTCAGTTTACTGCTGGTGTTTCTGCTGTGAGAACCCAGTTCTTGCCAGGGCTCAGCCTGAAGATGCCAAGCTGCCCTGCTGCCCACAGGTCTCTGTGGCCCCCCTCAGCTGTTGGCAGCATCCAGCCCAGGTGCTGAGCAGAGTGAACAGTGTCACCTCAGGCACGGGGAGCAGCAGCTCTCTCCCTGGCCTGTGGAGGGTTGTGGGAGCTGTGGGATGGAGTGCAAGTCTCCTCCCCAGGGTCCAGTGGGCGCCCCATGGCTGGCACACACAGACCCTTTGCCAGGACGCCTGGCCAGGGCCTCGGTGTATCACTTGTCCCTGGGCTGGGGTCATATGCAGTGAGGCTGGTCATTGGGTGCTGGACACTCTAAAAGACTCTGGGCTCAGGGTGACCTTTCTCACACTTGGACATTCTGTCCAGGGCTTGGTCTTTGCACAGTGAGTGGGGTGTCAAAGTCCCCGAAGTCCAGTGGCATAAGACAGAGAAAAAGGAAAGACATGAATTAAATCTCAGAATCCCCGCATCAGACACACCTCAGCTGCGTGGTCAAGGTCACCTCCAAAGGTGAGGCGACACATGGTGGGCGGGTGCTCTGGTGTGAGGTGCGGTATAGCACTTTGCCTCCGAGGTCTCCTTTCCCAGGAAAATCATGCTACTCATGCTGTCACAGTCAGGGGAGCAAGGAGAGCCCAAAAAGTATCCCCTGGAGAGAAGCCCAAGGACATGTGGCAGCTCTGTGTCATTGGTGGTACGGAGTGGAACCTCGAGCAGAAAGCCCAGGAGATAAGAGCCGAGGAGGTCTGAGTAGAGAGTGGACTGTGGCTAAAAGGGGTGTCAGTATGGGCCAGCTGGCTGCCCCAGAGCTGGAAAAGGGCGTGCCATGCTAATATCAGACCGAGCGTGGGGTGCGTGGGGGACCCCCTCACCTGCCTGTGCACTTTTTCTGTAAATCTGAAACTTTCCTGAAGTAGAAAATTAATTAAAATTCCCTTCTTTAACCAGAGCAGTTAAATTCACAGAGACAGAGCGTAGAACAGGGGCTGGCAGGCCTGGGGGAGGGATGGTGGCGCGGTAGTCTGCTGGGGACAGAGCTTCAGCTTAGCAAGGGGAGCGAGCAGTTCTGCGCTTAGTGCTGCCACCACGTCCCATTCAGTTGGTGGACTGATGTCGTGCGCATGCGCCTCCGTCAGTATGCTCCCCTTCCACCCTGGCGTCTCCCTACCCCTCAGTGTGGAGCCTCCAGAAACCTCCTGGCCCTGTGGGGGATCCTTGGGGTGCCCAGGCTCCACAACATGGGTCTTCACCCAGTGCCACCGTGCACTGGGAATCAGTGTCGACTCGTAGACTCAGCCTCACCACCATGGTGCCAGCCCAGTCTGAGCCGCTCCCGACTGCAAGTGTCCTCCAGACACCCACTGGGCACACGGGGCCCTGCTTTGTAGCCTGGTGTTTTCCTTAAAGTCCGGGAGCTCTGCTCTCACCTCTTCCTGATTCCTCGTGACTGTGTAACCACCAGGCAGGTCGTGTCTGGCAGCCGAGGGGCTGTGCATGGCACACACAGCAGTTGTCTTGCACACACTCCCTTGGCCACCCTCTAGTGATGACGTTTTTTACCCCTGCGTCCCTCTTGCCATCCTCCCCCACCCTGGGTGACAACTGCTCACCGTGTTCTGTGGCAGATTTCCTCTGTGTATGATAAATAGTCCTCATTTTCTTTCCAGCAGTCCCACAGCCAATAAAAAGCAATAAAAGGCGAAATGACACACAAATTGTATCCCCAAAGAACCATAAAGACCTAAGATACTGCTGCACGTGATGATCAGATGAGATTTTTGTCTTTAAACAAATATCCCTCGTTAACAGAGAAGAGTATTTAGACAGGAGAAGGCACAGACTATCAATGACCAGAGGGACAGGCCAAGGCCCGAGGCGGCTCCGCGCCCGTGGGCAGGCTCGTGGGTATGGTGAGAGTGAGTCAGAAGCTGCTGGTAGGGGCTGGCCTGGGACTCAGGGCCTCGTGTGCTGTGGAGGTGGCAGCATCACTGCTCTGGTTTGAGAAGGGTGAGGGTGACATTTCTGCTGCTTCTTTGGCCCCTGGAGAAGCATCACCCCATTATATAGGCCCTTGAACTCCAGGGTGGTCATCCTGCAGAACAGCCTGAGCAGGGATAGCAGGAACGGATGCCCTGCTCTGGCCCATGGTTCTACCTCGGTTGCTTTGAGGGTGTGTGTGTGTGTGTGTGTGTGTGTGTGTGTTGAGTGTAGGAGGTGCTGTGTCTGTGTGTGCATAGGCAGGCACCCTTGTGTGCAAGCAGGAGGACACTTGGCACCCTGATCCTGGGGCTGGCATAACGCTCACAATGCCCTCTCTCAGGGGCAGAACTGTTAGGTCCTCTGAATCATCCCTTCTGCAGGAACTGGGGCCTTTCTTGATTATTTACAAGGCGTGCTCCGTTATAATCAGTGAATGTCTAGGATTTTAAAAAATTGACAGTAAAAGGTTCATCACCATTAATCTCCCTCAGAACGCTCTCCCTTGCCTTGAACTCACTTATCCCACTGTTCTTACCACTTTCGGAAGTCGCTCCAGAGCCCTCTTTCCTGAGAGTCTTCACGAGGTGTGAACGCTGCTGTGAGTGCCGTCCCACAGGAAGGGAAGAGCATCATGGCGTCCACCTTCTCCCTTCACCTCCTCCCTCGGAGCTGACGCTGACTGCTGGGCCGTCCCCAAAGCCAGAGTGAGCCACAACAGTGCAACCAAAGATCCTCCCAAAAGACGACTCCAGGGCGGCTCCAGAAGGTGACAGGAACAGTGGGATAAGTGTGTTAGAAGCAAGGAGAAGCATTTTTGAGGCGATTAGTGGCAAAATGTCTTTTCCTATAATTTAAAAAATTTTAAACACTCACTGTGCTTTAGAATACCACCTCTTGAGAGCTGTTGGTAGGAGAAAGCAATGCATAGTGCCAAATGCCAGTGCCAACCTCTTTCCCAGGCGCCTCTGCCAGCCTCGGTTGTAGTCCCTTGGTCTGGCTGGGGTATCAGGGTGAAGTGTAAGCCCAGGTCTCACCCGGCCCTGCAGACTATGTCTGGCTGGGATCTGGGTTCACCCGTGCGTGGGTCACGAGTGGGTGACTGCAGGAGACACAGGAACAAGCTGGGAAAGCGGGGAGAAGTGGACAGGGGATGCTGTTTTCGTGGAGCCTCACAAAGGTGCAGCAGGACTTCCGGGTGTGCCCACAGGGGCGGGGCGAGTTGGTGCCCAGTGGTGATAGTGTTCTAGGTGGCAGCACTAGCCCCTGCTTTGGGGGTCTACATGGAACAAGACGGCAGAGTGAGGGGGATTTCCTGCCCCTCCTCCACTTGGGACTTGCTTGATGCCTCAGCATCCAGGGCTGCAGTCTGGACACATCTGTCTGTAGGGAAACCTGAGTCACCCCTTCTCCCCCTTGGCAGGGAGGGCTCCGGGCAGAGCAAGAGACCGATTGAATGTCCTCAGGCAGAAAGGCCAGTCTGGGGGACGCCTCGTGGTCTTTCAAGTCCTCCTCTGACACAAGTGGGGTGCAAGGATCCCACTGTGTGTGCTGTGGGCACTTGTGAGGGTCACAGTGGGTGAGGCTACTTCTGGTGCAGGCGGGATGCTCTCTGTACCTATCTGGTACAGGGGCTTTGGCACTCCCTCTCACGCCCTTGGGAGGCTTTACAGAAGGCAGTCTTCCTCATGCGTATGCGGCTGGGCCAGGCTTTCTGACTCACTGGAACTGCTTCTAGACACTGTTGGGTGCACTGGTGGGCAGGCATCTTGGTCACTTTCTCCCTCACTGTGACAAAATGCCGGGCACCTGCTGATTAAATCAGGAAGGTTTATTTTCTCTTAACAGTTTGTAGACGTTTCCATCCATAACTGGCTGGCTCCAAGGCAGATGGGCATGGAGGAAGGGCCTAGGGGAGGAGAGCTGCTCACAGCAGGGTGTACAGGAAGGAGTCTGGAGGGGCATAAACCCTCTAGCCACACCCTGAGACCCTCTATCAGCAAATCAGCCACAGTCCCATGATCCAGTCACTTTCCATGCGGCTCTTGGCTCTCAGAGGCCATCTTTTTTTTTTTTTCTTTTAAGACAGGGTCTTTCTTTGCAGTTCAGGCTGGCCCTGAGCTCACTATGTAGCCCAGGCAAGGTTTGAACTCACAGCAATCCTCCTGCCTCTGCCTCCTGAGTACTGGGATTACAGGCGTGAGCCACCATGCCTCACACTGTGGTATGTGTTTACCGGGGATCAAACTTAGAGCCTTGTGTTTGCGAGGCAGAAGCTGGAACCACGGAGCTAAATCCCTGGCCTCCTCTGGGGCTGTCTTGACAGAAACCCTGGCAGACGGGAGGAGTGAGACAGGAGGAGATGATGAGTCCATGCCAAGGCCCAAGTTTACTGGGGGACTATGCTTTGCCTGCCCTGCCATCACATGCAGCTCTCTGTAGCCTGGGCCGGATGATCTGAGTGGTGGGCACAGCACCCAGGCTCAGCGCAGGTCTTGGCCCAACCTGTCCCTGTCACAGCCAGGGGGGCCATGCTCATTCTTGAACACAGAGACCTGGGGAGGTGGGGGAGCCCAGGCCTCAGACAAAGGCCAGCTCCCAAGGGCATCCCAACTGGGTGGACCTCGAGGGCCTTCGATCTCCCTCTGTGATTCTGACCAATGACCTCTGCAGGCCTTTCCAGAAAGCACTGCTCACACTGGCCCTGCGTGCTCCCCATGCCCAGCTGCACAGGTATCTGTCTTGTTACTATTCTAACCTAACACCCATTCCCCGGACCTGAGAGGCTGGGCACTGGGTCTGGGCTTCCTGTTGTCTTTGCCCATGTTAAAGTCAGGCTGGGCTGTCTTTCCCCTGTGATTCATAGACATCCTTCATCTACTACAAAACTGACTATCATTCTGTCTCGCATCCCGCAGCCATCTGCCCTGGCTTGTCTCTGATCTGGGTGGCTTCTGCCTGCGGCGGTGCTGCTGAGGAGCTACGATCTGATGTGCTCAAGTGCACTGGCCTCTTCCTGAAGCATTTCTGCTCTGATCTTTCCAGCTCCCGACTGACCTGTGTGCTGTGCAGATGCTGGCCTGTGATTTCTGCTATTTGTTTTCAGGTCTTACTTCTCATGTTGGGGGCACATCCATCTGGGCTTTATTTCTGAACACGATGTAGCTCTGATTGTGTTTTCTTCTCAGATGGCTGAACAGTTGTCCTGCATGATTTAGCTGTAGCTAGCTGGCTCCTGGCACTTTGTGTATCCGGCAGGAGGCAGAGCTATGGTGCGAAATTCAGGGTCAGAGGCAGAGATGAGACGAGTGTCCTACTGTGTGGGCCAGAGCAGTCTTTCTGGGACTGTGGGACTCAGCCTCTCCACTCGTGGGCCTCAGCCTCACCCTTGTGGTGCAAGAGGAAGTGTCTGCTGTCCACTGAGAGGGATAGCCTGGGGGCAGAGAGAGCAAAAGACATACCAGCTGTCTTCCAAGACACCATCCATGTCTCTGCTTCATTCTCCTGCCAGGCTCATGGCAGAGGATTGGGGAGGTCCATGCAGCCACTGGAGAACCTGGCCTCAGAGACTAATGGCCAACATTTGCATGGATGTCCTTCAGCCCACTGCATAGTTGTGTCTCACACGGCCGTTGCGCAATGCACAAGCGTGTCCAGCTCTGCAATGTGTGTACTGCTGTCCATAAGCACTGGCCTGGGCCCGCAGCCTGTTCATGACTGGGGTGGATCTTGGCATGAGCTGGGGTGAGGCAGGGTTTAGTCCCTTCCCTTTCCCCAGCCCCACCGTTTTACTCTTGGACTTTCCTTCTCTTGTGTGAATTGTAATAAGAATTGTCCATCAAGTACAATAGCATTTCTAATGGGAGATATTACTGAAATGATGGACACATTGGAGGATTTATTGACATCTTTGCAATATTATCCTTTCTACTACAAACAAAACATTGGTTACTTTATTCTTATCTTCCTTTCCATCCTGTAATAATATTTTTATAACTTTCCTTTCTAGCTCCTCTTTCCTTAGATTATTCCTGAGCACATGATAGTTTTTATGGGGTTGGTCAGTAGTTTTCTTTTTTTTTTTTCTGTGATAATTCCAGCTGGTCTTTTTCTAACACACAGAGCCACTTTGGACTTTGGTGATTGGCTTTGATTTGCTTAAACATTCTGAGTCACTTGCTGGTTTTAATGGGCCATTGGCGAAGGTTTAGGGGCTTCTCTGCAGAGCGCCTCCCCTCGACTGACCTAGCCGGAAGCTGGTCTTTGGCGGCACTGTCTTTGCCTCCCTGTCTGTGTGTCTCATCATGCTCTGTCTTGCCTCGCATAGTCGAGCCCCCCGGGAAGGACACAGAAGGAGCCTGGCCAGCAGTGCCTTGTGGCTTCTGAGCTCACTCTGTCTCATGCTCTAGGCTCTACAGTTGCACCCAGAAGTTCAGAACGTGCTGGTTATGTTCCCCATCTCCCACCCCCTCCCTTTCTGTTATTCTTTGTCAAACACAGGATGCATCCTGTCTTCTGCTGTGCACTCGCTGCTCTGTCTTGTCTGTTTTACACACGCTCAGCGTGCTGAATTCCTGGGGAGCAGGTGGGAGCCCCTCCTGAGTCAGCTCCCTGCCGAGTGATGGCAGGTCCGTTCCCAGGCATCTTGGCACCTTCACTGTCTCTTGAAGCCCCAGGACAACCAAGTGCACTTGACTAGGCTGTGCTTATTGCTACTGGGTTGTGAGATGGGATTTTTCAAATGTTTTACTGAGAAGTTTTGCATCTGTGTTCCTTGTGATGTTGATCTCTAATTTCCTATTCCCATTCTCTTCATCCATTTTTGACATCAAATTATGCTGGCAGCAAAGATGAGTCAGGTATTTTATTTGCTTCACTCATTCTGGGGAACAATCTTCCTTCCTTCCTTCCTTCCTTCCTTCCTTCCTTCCTTCCTTCCTTCCTTCCTTCCTTCCTTCCTTC
>PVIC010003886.1:0-66002 GCA_004025085.1 Thryonomys swinderianus | reverse complement strand
GTGGACCCCCATTATGATGCAATTCGAAACTGCTTTGTCTCTGGCTTTCTTTAACTCAGGGACATGCCTGTCTTTTAATCTGACCCTTATCCATGGCTGATTTTGGGAGACAGTGCATTTTGCTTTTTGGAAAATATAATAAACCATGCTTTCTCCGAATGCTCTCCTGGATTTTCCTTCTGTTTTTCTCAAGAGGACTGAATAATCTATTCTGCTCAAGTTCATTTAACACCGTGTTAGCAGGCTGGGTCTATTTTGGGAAACCACAGCCTTCTTTGAACATCTGACAGCCTCACACCTGATTAATCTCTCTCTCTTTCCTGTCATCAATATCGTTTGGGGGCAGTGGTCAGACCATATTGACACTTGGCTGACATCTTTTCTGGTGCCCAATTACCTCGCTGTCATGGTACAATCCATAAGGCGTCACGAGGGTTCTGTGCTGGGCCAGGCAGGCTGGTACCAAAATATCTGGGAGACAGTATATAATATATCATCTTTATGCTTCTGGAAATGAGGAGCGACATTTCTTTCTCCTCATTGCCAATGGATCTTTTAACTCACAGAGCTGCAGAAAACACAGAGCTGTTACAGGCAGCTGTGAGCCTCAGCACTGCAGACCTGGCCTGGATGAGCCTGGCTGCTGTTTTCAGGGCACATCCAAGGGTGAGTCCCGGGCCGGGGCCGGAGCCGGAGCCCATGCCTGGGGCTTCCGATCCCAACCCGTTCATTACAGACACAGGTTTTGCTGAGTGAAGGCTCTTCTGAATTCTAGGAACATTTCTTTTTCTTGTTCTCTTCTTCTGCCTGCCTCTTTTTCTCTGTCTCTCTGTCTCCTTCCTTCTCCTTCTTTCTCTATTGTGGACTGAACTCTGGACCTTCATCCATCTATGTGTCTGTCAACCAATCATTTTTTTTTATGAGACAGAGTTTTGCTACATAGTCCAGGATGGCCTTGAGTTCACTATGGAGCCCAGGGGGGCCTGGAACTTGTGGCAGTCCCCTACAGCAGCCTTCCCAGCACTGGGATTATAGAAGTGCATCACCACACCTAGGCTTATTTATTTACTAATTTATTTATTATATATTGACATGGGTTTTGCTAAACTAATTTTCCTGGGCTGGACTTGAATTGGTGATCCTCCTGCCTCAGCCTACCAGAGTGGTGAGATCACAAGACATGCACCATTACCCTTGGCTAGGAATATGCATTTGAAATGAAGCTCCAGAACTGATGACATCAGCTTCCTAAACATCGGCAGAATAAGTACAAGTTCCAAAGCACATGGGGCTAGGTTCTGATTTCTATCTAGGTATCATTATGCACAGGTGGGGCTTTCGGGAGGTGAGAGGGTCCTGGGTCTGAGCATTAGCCCACTCATGAGTTTATAGCTAATGTGATCCTGAGAGTAGAAGAGGTTGTCACTGGCGTGTGGCCCGGAGGGCACACCTTCTTCTCAGGCTCAGCCCTCCCTTCCCTCTCTGCTTCCTGTCCACCATGCCATGAACAGCTCTCCCCCACCTGGCATCGCTACCATGCTGCCCTGTCTTGGAGCCAGCTGACTGCAGACTGAAACATCTTTGGATTGTGATCCAAGATTAACCTCTCCTACTTTAGATTGCAGGTGTCTGGTGTTATGTCTCAACAATGAAGAAAATCACTAGGACAGCCAGCCTCCTGCAAACTGCTTGCATCCTGCCCTGGTATGGAAACCCACATGGTGGGACTCAGCAGTGTTAAAAATGAGTTTCTTCTTAACCAAGAGACTGCTAGACTTAATTACCAAATTTAGTAGTGTTGCTGGATACAAGGTTAATGCTCAAAAATCAACAGCCTTTGTCTACACAAACAACAGACTCACTGAAAAAGAAATTGGGGAGTCAACCCCTTTCACAATAGCACCCAGAAAAATGAAATATCTAGGAATCAGCCTAATAAAGGAGGTGAAAGACCTCTACTCTGAAAACTATAGGACTCTGAAAAATGAGATAGAAAAGGATATTAGAAAGTGGAAAGACATCCCTTGTTCCTGGGAACATCATCAAAATGGCTATACTCCCACAATTACTATACAGATTCAATGCAATTCTAATTGAAATTCCAACACTATACTTCACAGAGCTAGAGAAAATAATCCAAAAATTCATCTGGAACCACAAGAAACCTAGAATAGCAAAAGCAATTCTAAGCAACCACGATGTGGCATGGTTTATTACAATCTCCAATTTAAAACTGTACTATAAAGCCACTGTGATAAAAACTGCATGGCAAAGTAACAGACCTGAGGACCAGTGGAACAGATTAGAAGATCCAGAAACAACCCAGGATACACTGAGCCACCTTAGCTTTGACAAAGGAGCCAACGATCCTCAATGGAGGAAAGAGCCTCTTTAACAAATGGTGCTGGAAAAACTGGGCTTCAACCTGCCAAAAACTACAGCTAGACCTATCTCTTTCACCATGTACAAAACTAAATTCACAATGGATTTGAGACTTAAACATTAAAACAGAAACAATAAGCTTGCTGAAAAACAGGTTAGGTAAAACTCTTGGAGACACTGGCTTAGGCAGAGACTTTATGAATAAAACCTCTATAGCACAAGAACTAGCAGGAAGAATCAACAAATGGGATCTCATCCTACTGAAAAGCTTCTGCACAGCAAAAGAAGTCACTGGCACCGCTAAAAGACAACCAACAACATGGGAAAAAAATCTTTACTAGCTGTTTATCAGACAAAGGGCTATTATCTACAATATATATAGAACTTAAACAGATCAGCCTCCCCAAGTTTAGAGACCCAGTTCAAAAATGGGCATCTGAAATGAACAGACACTTCTCAGAGGCAGAAGTCAAAGCAGCTAAGAAGCATATGAAGAAATGTTCTGCATCACTGGTCATTCGAGAGATGCAAATGAAAACAACACTGAGATTTCATCTCACTCCACAAAGAATGGCCGCGATTACAAAATCAACCAACAATAAATGCTGGCGAGGCTGTGGGGAGAAAGGAACCTTTCTCCACTGTTGGTGGGATTGTAGACTTGTGCAACCATTGTGGAGATCTGTGTGGAGATTTCTCAGAAAACTAGGACTAGGGGTCCCATTTGACCCTGCTATCCCCCTGCTAGGAATATACCCAAAAGAATTAAAAAAATCACACTAGAAAGACAGATGTACACCCTTGTTCATAGCAGCTCAGTTCGTGATAGCTCAGTCTTGGAAATAACCCAAATGCCCATTAACTGGAGACGGGATAAAGAAGATGTGGTTTTTAAAAAAATAAAATAGAGTATTATTCTGCCATAAAGAATGACAAGATTGATTTATTTATGTGCAAATGGATACACCTGGAGGACACACTAATAAGTGAAATAAATAGATCACAGATAGGCAAATTCCAGATCTTCTCTTTGATATGAGCACCTGTAGATGCAAATGAGCTCTAGAAAGTATGATAGTTTTTGTAGAATGGGAAATTTCCAAAGGAAATTTGGTGTGGGGATGTAATGAGAGGAAGGAATAAATATGATTCTGAAAGAAAATAAAAGAGCATGTATATAGGGGGTGGGGAGGTGTGGGTGGGTAGGGATATGGGTAAAAATGAGAATTAACTTGTGCCATACATTGGTACAAATTCCCCAATGTTAGTGTGATTGTGAGATGTATATAAATGGTACCAATAAAGAATTCAATTTAAAAAAATGGATTTCTTTTCTACCCCTGCTCCCAACAGAGCTTTTCTTAATGAAGGTGGCCTTGGTTAGAGCTTAAGTGCACCTCCATTCATGCATCTAAAAGGGAAGGATATGGATGGATGCTCATGTTAATATTTTATTTTATACACATGCCCACACACGAGCACACTGATTTGAATATCACTGATTATTTTGATCAGCTTAGCAGCAAGGTCAGCTATTGTCTTAGCACTTCAGTCAGCTCTGACTTATCACTGATATCAACAGTCCCTGTAAGATCATATTTCTATAGTGTGCATGACAAAGACTTCTGGGCATGTTATTGGGATGCAAAGTGATTGTACTCTAACAAGATCCCTAAATAGTTAGAAATACAAAATTAGTTTCACAGAGGGAAAAAGGCTTATATTTTATATATGGTTATAAAGTTAATATATGAATGTCCTTAGTTTCATCATGTGAATTAGGTGGAGAGAAACGCTCTACATGGCAAAGAAATGCCTTCCACTACTGGGGCTCACAGGTCCAATAAGACAGATCCTGGGGTTTATGGTTGCTGAATTTTTTCCCCTGTTTTTCTTAAAAGAACAACTGAGTACTATTTTGTTAACTAATGTGATCTTCCTGTCTCAGCCTCCCAGAGTGCTGGGATTTATAGACAAGCACCATCATAACTAGCTCCAATTTTTTAAAGTATAAAATTTAAATTATTCTCAAATATGAGTTAATTGTGCTTTTTTCTGTTTCTTTCCTTCATGAAACACCTGCTGTTGGGGCTGAAAACCTGACGCCACAAAAAGGTTTCTTGTTTGTTTTAGGAAAGGTGGGGGCTGACAGCGACTTCTAGAAGAGTCACTGGGGGAGGGTCTCTAGCTCTTGGGGGATCACCTTTTTCACTTTGGATTTGTGAACATCTAAGATAAAAACCTCAAAATTGCTCTTGAATTTGGAGTAAAAAATTAGATTCATAATCCTCATGAGGTATTTTTCTGTTAATTTTGTACATTGAGTAAGACATTCTCCTTGTAGCACGCCGCTGCCCTCTTCCTACTGCTCTATCTCAGAAAACTAATCTTCATTTTACATTTATGTGGCTGCAATTTTTCCAGGCTGTTCTCTATGGGAAATACGAGGAGACATCTGCGGACTTTATTTCTCCCTCACGAGGAGAGTTCATGAAATAAATCGCAATACTGCCAACTGCACATGTGAGAGAGCACTGTGGTCCTGCGAGGGTGCCCCTCATCTGACGCTGACGGATGGGAGACACTGCCGGGGGAGACAAAGCCATGGTGCCTGAAGCCGAAAATGTCCCCCAGAAGGGGCCAACCGCTCTCCCTGTGGAGCAGCCTGAGGCTCGGGGGTTTTCTGCAGGGACCAGAGAGGGGCTGGGGAAGCCCTTCCTGTCCCTGGGGTCTTGGGAAGCCACGTGGGCAAGGACAGACCTGCGTGTTCAGGATGTGCCAGGAGCCAAGGCCGGGGCGGCCCCTGCCCGGAGCCCAGGCAGGGCTGCTGCGGGGAGCAGGGCTTTCGGGCCCCGTGGCACAGCCGACGGCCTGCGCGGCCCGGGAGCCAGCCGGGCAGGGACCCCGCAGGAGGTCCGGGGCTGGGGCTGCGTGTGCCGGGAGCGAGGCTGGAGACCAGGCCCAGCGGAGTCCACGTGCGGAGCGTGCGCCGAGCGCCCTCCCGTAGAAATGCCTCTTGCTGACTCCCGCATCCTCTTCTTCAGACCTTGTATCTATCATATCACATCCTGCGGGCAAGATGTACCATTCTGTGGCCCTAGGAAAGTCTCAGAGAGCTTTTGCGTCTTGCTGAAGGTCACTGGGTAACAAGCCATGGAGCTGTTAAAGACCAGACTGCGTTCGGGCAAGAATTTGAGCCTACTTGTGACAACGAGTACTTTCAATGTAAAATCAAGACATTTGTGAAAGCCAAATCAGAACAAAGGTAGAAATGTGCAAAAGTTAATGATAAGAAATCATGTACCTAGTATATAGCAGCATTCTTCTCATATGCTCACACATACAGGTGAACGGATAAGCAAATGCCGTGGGCTCACACCACAGAATACCGTTCAGTCTCGACAAGGGAATTCTCACACATGATACGAAGTAAGTGAACCTGGAAGACATCACGCGAAATGAGAAGCGCCCGTGATTGAACAAGTACTGTACGATTCCACTCACAGGAAGTTCTCACGGGGGCTCAGATCAGAGACAGGAAGTAGGACGGTGGTTGTGGGGTGGAGAGTGAGCGCAGTGGGGGTCTCTGTCACTGACGAGGAGGTGGCAGAGGGAGCGTCTTGCCATAAGAAAAGTGCTGTGGAGATGGACGGAGCAACATCTTACATAGCAAAAATGACTGTAAATTAGTATGGTTGACTTGCACAACTGAAATGTTACAATAGTCAATGTTGTGTTTTGTTTCACCGTAATAAGAAGTGGGAAAAATCCTGCTATTCAGAGTGGACAGCTAGATCTGTGCAGAACGTGTGTCTTATGTAAGAACTATACACAAGCCTGGGAGGCCAGGGGCTGTGTCTGTGTGTGCTGGGAGTGAGGCTGGAACTCTGTTTCGTGTTTGAGTATCTGCTCCCCTCCAAGTCAGCTGTGTGCCTTTCGGGTAAACATTAACCCGTGTGGGGCTCAATTTCCCATCTGTAAAGTGAGGATGCAACAGTATCACCGTCTTAGGGTCTGTGTCAGGTTTCAATGGCACCATACATCTAAGCACTTGGAACAAAGCCTAGCGTGTAGTTTGCGGTCCATGAACTTCCACGGGTCTTAGTCCCTCAGCTCTGCACGAGAACACACATATAAATATTTCACTTTGAATTAAAGGCACTTTGAAAACTTCATGGAGAAATGTTACTAGAAGATTAGACGAAATCATTTATGAACAATGAAACATATAATTCTTCCTCTTAAATATATTCAAGGTACTTAGCAATTAGACGTTGGGCAGGGAACCGACCCAATCGAATCCTGGCCTTGAAATATTGAAGAGGTTCTTTGGTCAACTCCTCTCCGCTGCCCATAAAAGGTTCTCATGGATTATTTCTGGCCCAGGATGAAAAAGCCCCACAGACAATCTAATTGATTCAGGGTCAACTGGTTAGTATTTGACAGGCCCCTCTAATTGGACGTGGGAACTGCTTCCCTGTCGGAACACAGCGACTGGGCTAATTGCTTCTGATCTTGCTTATTTCTCACCACGTCTGTGCTCATCTTGGCTGGGACACAACTGTCCAGAAGTTCAGCAGTGAGAGAAATACCATGAGAAGAGGGCATGACGTTCGTTCACCACTCGTTTCAGTTTGCAATGGCTAATTTCAGATTTAGCTCATTGAGTCAGCCTGCAAGAGACCTGGAATTACCCAGCAGTGGCCACTTAGTGGAGACCAACGTGGCTTAATTAGGATTCTGGCACCGTAGGTGGGAATATTGACTATTGCTGTGAATAGTAAATCATAACTGTTAAATTGCATTCAATCCCAGAAATAACTGTGTGAAACTTCTCACAGCATAGATAATCAGGCAATTATTGAGATGGTTATAGTACTCACGGTCCATGGCAGCTTTAGTGTAAGACCCAATCATGCCCTGAGCTACAATCTTATTTATCCTGGCTCCATTTTTATGTATTTTACTATAGTAAATAACAATAAATGGTCAATTTAAGTTTTAGAGTTCTTTAAAAAACCCAACATATCACATGTGGCCTATGGTTTAAGCTTGAGATGTAACACTTACAAATAGCTGGTGAAAACATTAGATTCACAAATTGTTCAGGAGATAAAAACAATTGGAGGACTGACCATGATACTGCAGAAAAGCTGTGCCAGGAAGTGTGGACATACGCATTTTTAGTCTTCTGTCTAGTCATTTCCAATATAGTTTTGGAAAGTAATTTAATTTTTTCTGGGCTCCAATTCATGCATCTATATTTTAAGAAAGCTGCAATAACTCTAGCTAGGGTTCTTATTCAAATAGCAATAGAAATAAAACATCCTATTCTAAATTTAAACAGGCATTTATGGCAGCACTTTACCAAGATCTTCATATAACTTGGGAAGTGTTATCTAACTCTGTCTTGCTGACAAGAAAATTTAAGTCAAATGCGCTGAGTTCAGTCCCACAGAGAGAGAATAGCAGGAGAGTACTTTGTCCCTGTTCAATTTTATTCCATTTTGCTCCAGTGATTGTGGCCGAGAGAAGTAGCTTTCTCACTGGACAGTCGGAAAGTAGGAGTGAGCAGAGCCATCATTCCTAACCTATGTTCCAACAGACGTGGCTCCACAGGCGTGTTTTCCTGTGATGCAGGTACTGGCTTCCCCTGTCCCTGCATCTGTTGCCCGCTGAGGGCAAGGTCAGGACTAGCAGTAGCTGTCTTGGTGCACTCTGGGTCCCTGTCAGGGTGCCTCACATCGCCCAGCCAGAGGGGGCGAGGCTTCCTCTATGCTCCCGGAAGGGCAGACCCCAGACAGTGCTGGCCTCAGGCTGTCTGAGCCACGCCCCCTGCCCCCCCCCCTTTCCCCACTGAGAAGGTTGCTCCTGTTCTTGCCCGATGGGGAGGAAGAGAAGCTGCATCGGGGCCTGTGGCAAACAGCCTGGTTCCGGAACCAGTTCCTGAGGGATGACGGAGCTGGGACTGGTGCACAATGTCCCCTGACAGATACCCATGCATGAGTTTATCTGGTACACCCTGTCCCATAAAACCCAGGGCCAGAGAGACGGAACCGGAGAGACTGCCGCCCCGCAGGTAAAGAGCACAAAGGGCTTTGCTCCCCACAGGCAGATTTTGTTTCTTGTGATTCACTTGTAATCATTAGGAGTTGCAGTAAGAATCCACAATTAAGAATTGGAAATGAGGGCTGGAGGGTTAGCTCAGTGGTTCTGGCGCCTGCCTCGCAAGCGCAAGGTCCTGAGTTCGATCCCCGGAAACCGCATAAAATGCTGGGCGTGGAGACTCACGCCCACCAGCCATCAATACCACATACCACAGTGCTGGGCGTGGTGGCTCACGCCTGTAATCCCAGCACTCGGGAGGCAGAGACAGGAGGATTGCTGAGTTCGAAGCTTGCCTAGGCTACATAGTGAGCTCAGAGCCAGCCCGAACTACAAAAGTGAGACCCTGTCTCAAAAAAAAAAAAAAAAAAAGAATTGGAAATGAAAAAAACCACATCTTCTTTCTCCAGTCTCCAGTTGATGGGCCTCTGGGTTGTTTCCAAGCTTGGGCTATCACACACTGAGCTGCTATGAACATGGGTGCACATATGTATTTACAATATGAGTCTTTTAATTCCTTTGGGTATATTCCTACCAGGGAAATGGCAGGGTCAAGTGGGACCTCTAATCCTAGTTTTCTGAGGAATCTCCACACTGATCTCCACAATGGTTGTACAAGTCTACAATCCCACCAACAGTGGAGAAGGCTTCCTTTCTCCCTGCAGGCTCACCAGCATTTATTGCTTCTTGATTTCACAATAGCAGGCATTCTTTGTGGAGTGAGATGAAATCTCAGTGTTGTTTTCATCTGCATCTTTGGAATGACCAGTGATGCTGAACATTTCTTCATATGCTTCTTGACTAGAGACTGGATAAAGAAGACGTGTTTTTTTAAAAAATAAAATGGAGTATTACTCTGTCATAAAGAATGACAGGTTTCACTCATTTATGTGCAAATGAATACACTTGAGGACACACTAATAAGTGAAATAAACAGATCACAGATAGGTAAATATCATAACTTTTCTCTGGTATGAGAACCTGTAGATGTAAATGCGTTCTAGAATGTATAACACATTTGGTAAAATAGGAAATCTTCAAAGGGAGTGTGGTGGGGGGAAGTATAAATATGATTTGGAAAGAAAAAGAAGTAGCATGTGTGCGAGGGTGGGGGGTTGTGGGTGGGCAGGGATATGGGTAAAAAGGAGAATTAACTTGTCATATACTGGTACAAATTCCCTAATGTTGAGTGTGATTGTGAGCTGTATATAAAATATACCAATAAAGAATTCAATTTAAAAAAAGAAAGAACTGGAAATGACTGTGCCTTTCAGACTCTGTAACTTTCAGAATGTTTCATTTTTTATATTCTATTTCACTCCCACAAAAATATGCCAACTAAGGTTTATTTTTATTATACAAATCTAAATTTCAGAGAGGTTCTTCTCGGTGATGCTTGCAATCCCAAACCTTTGTGAGCCTGAGGCAGGAGAACAGAAAGCTTAAGCTCCGCTTGGGCAATTTAGTGACTTAGCAAGACCCTGTCTGAAAATTCTCAAAACATCTCACAAAGGACTGGGAGTGTCATTCAGCGCAAAGGCTCTGGCTTCAATCCCAGTTTGGAAAACAAAGAAAAAGTGCGAAGCAAGGGTTATGGCTCCGGTGGTGAATCCGTGAATCTAAATACCCAGCTCCGAAGTGGCCCCACTTCAAGCTCTTTCTCCCTGGCTCCTGGACACTCCGGGAGAAGCTCTTAAGCAATCAAGCCCACGTATCCCAAAGGCCTAAGACGAGCACACAGGGGAACCCTGTGCCAGGGGTGGGTGTGTTCCAAATCCAATATAACATCTCCAAAAGCTTGCTTTTCTGTGCTAAATAGACAGCATTTTAATATAACTCTTTACTATAAATAAATTCAGTATACTTTCAATTTGCTTTTTGCTGAAAGCAGGTGCCTATGCCAGTGACGGCGAACCTTCTAGACACCAAGAGCCCAGACTGCACTTGAACCTGAAAAACAGATACTTGGCCACTGGGGCAGTGCTGGGCGACTTGGTTCTCTTGCTGACAGAGAAGGCTCTGTGTGACACCATGGCACACGTGCCACAGATTTGCCTCCACTACCCTATGTTATGAGACACTGGACAAACTTTATAGAAGCAAAGGGCTGAGGATGGCATAGCTGCTGCTCAGTCAGCAGGAAGCAGACACCCGAGGGACGGAGTCTCAGATGTTACAGCTGGCCCAGGGAGGGTGCCAACCTGTTCCAGGGGCCGGTGCATTTCTCCACAGTCTGTTTCTCCTGTCTTCTCACTCACAGTGCCCTCTGGGTCTAGTTAGGCACAGGCATTAGGCTTCATCTAATGAAGCCTCCGAACTCAACCTTTCCAAGGCTGAACTTGTAGTCTTTCCCTTAAACCGTGAATCTCAGTACATTTCTGGGTGTTTAATAGTGAGTCTGCCTCGACTTCTCCTTTCCTTCTCTCATAGTCTTAATCACTAGGTCTTATAGATATTATTTTGCCAAACCCACAAGTATGCCCAGTTCTCTCTGGCTCTAGCACAGCATGTGCCTCTGGCTGATACACTTTTCTAAGACTATGGAGGTATCTTCTCGCGGGTTCCTCATCTCTGTGCCCGTCCATCTCTGAGCACTGGTGGTAGTATGTGATTTACATGTGTGTTTGAGCCCCTTAAGGATGAAGGACATATTGTGTCATGACTAGGTCTGACAGCATGAGGCAAGGCAGGGATCCTGTTCTTCATTTACTGCTTTATCCCCAGGGTAAGAATGGATGGTGCACAAGTGTTCAATCAACATGTGCTGAACAAATGTCTGAAAGAATGTTGAACGGAATGAATGAAAGATTAACCTGAAAGCCACATTCTTCCGATCCTGACCCCCAGCTTTGTGTGGGGAATACGTGCCCCTGCATATGAGCTGGACAGTGCCTTTCATAGCCCTCCAACTCCAGCCTCTTGCTTGGAATACACTGATTCCATCTTTCCTGCTGCTTTCTGAAGCAGTTCTGCAGCTCTTGTTTCCCGAGTATCTTCAACGGCGGTGTCTGAGCTGCCTCCATGTCTCGACTTGAGTCAAATGTTTACCTTTCACTATCGTTTGACTTTGGGGAAAAGCCAGAGGTGCAAGGTGCTAGGTCCATGTTTCGTGTTTTTATAAATCTGACTTTTTTGTTCATTAGCACCTGGTAATAACATACACTATTTCTGATCCCACCTCATGAAAACACTCACAAAAGCAGACTTGGAAAACTGCTTCGAAAAGTGGCAATAATGAGGGGACAAGTGCGTTTAAGTGAGGCAGTGAAGTGTTTTTTACCATAAAAATTTTAAAAATGTAAACACCCACCCTATATCTTGGTCAACCCTTAGATGTAAGTATCTCTTTCAAGGATATAAAATTAAAATTGCGTACCATAGTCTTCACCATAAACCACCGGTAAAGCATCATTGTATCTATTTACTAGTATTTTACACACATACACACAGTTTATAAATCAATTAAATATATCAGCTTGATGATTTGCTTCAGTTACTAAAAGAATTAAAACTCTGGGAAGTAAGCAGACCTTCTACCTGAAAACCATACAATTTTCCCTTCTCAGCTTTGGTAATGGGTAGAATGAGTTTGTCTTGTGCTTTGCCCTAGCGCCAAGGGCTCTGTGAGAATGGCAGAGGGGAAGTGGGTCAGCACGTGAACTCCAGGGCTCTGTCCCCGAGCTGTGGGGACAGAATCACAGCATGCTGAGCCTCTCTAGGCTCCTAGAATCAGAGGAAGCCCGGGTGAGGAATGTGTGACTGGTTTTTATTCTTCTACCTAAATTTCTCATGCGGTCTGTCTGTCTGTCTCTGAGAAAGACAGCTGATTTTATCTGTATCCACAAGTGACACAACCTTAGTCATTCGCTGTGAGCAGAGCAAAAGCCAGCAGACAGATGAAAGCAACCTAAATAGATCCTTCTAGAACCGACTGGTATCAGGGTTATAAACAATTTAAGTAGGAAAGAAAAGAAGACAGGGAAGCACCTGCTGGAGACAAGAGCAAAGAACCACTCCCCCTTTCTTTCTTATATTTTCTCTCCTTCTTATTAATATTTAATATTTTTCTTTGCTGGTCCACTCAAAGCTGACATACAGAGAGAGAGGCGACCTTGGCACGGGAGGGGATGGTCTCCAGTGGTGGTTCCCGTCCCTGCACATGGGCTTCCTGCCCTGGCCACCCCTCCACTGTTGTGGGCCACATTTTATAGTGCAAATCACTGTTGGCAACACGGTTCATTATTTTCCTCTCTGAATAAAATATGAGCACATCAATTATGTGTCAAGTCTGTTTCTAAATGCATACCCTTGTCGTACTGACCTCTTAGTGCTTTTATATTTTTCAGTAGGCCTGACATTTGTCCGCTGGGTTAGTTCCACACCCTGCTAACTTATTATCTTATTCTTCCAGCATTTTTGCAACTTTCCCGCCGGGCTAATTAGTGTGGCTTCCAGGCGCGCCGGCCGCGGGCACTCACCACTGCTTGTAGTCCGCGTCACAGTTGCAGTAGTACTTGGGGTCTGTGCAGTTGCGCTCAATGCCACAGGCGCACTTCTGAATTCCGGGCTCTGAGCCCCCCCAGTAGTAGTGCTTCTCGTTGGCTTTGCCAACCCACCAGGTGTAAGGGCTGCCATCTGCAAGAGGGAAAGGCACGGTGAGTGAGGCACCTGGATCTGGTTGCCATCATGCCAGCCTCTGCCCTCTCATCCAGAATTGGTACCATCCTCAGAGACACTGAATGGTGCATTTAAAAACTCAGTTTAGCTCAATAATAGGAATATTTAATTTTCAAAAATCTGAGGAAATTGTAAGTCCATGTTTTTCTGTTGATACACACACACACACACACACACACATACATACACACACTTTGCTCGCAAGACACTTTGACATTTAAGTTTCTATAATTTAGGAGTAAATTGGAAACCCACACTGGGGCTAGTTTACACTGAAGGGATGAGTTGACTCTCAGGTACACAACTAAGTGAACTAGTCGTCGTGGAGATCACAGACTAGTAGAGATAACTGTGGATGATCACTGTTTCTGCACATGACCTCATTTCAGGCAGAAAGAAATGCAGTTTAGGAAGGTTAAGTGGTCTTTCAGTCACCCATCAGATTGGCCCTAAAACCTGGAATTTGAGCAGAAGTGGACAAAAGGGTGACAACACGCTGGACAAAGCTTTCCACACAGTTGCTCCTTCAGTATGTGCGGTTCCATATCCATGGAATCAGCCATCAACATCATTGAAAGTATTTAAAAAATTATCACGTCTGTACTAACCTTTTTTTTTTTTCTCAGTGCTATTCCCTAAGCAACACAGTGTAACACCAGACTGCACAGCATTTACACTGGATTGGATATGAGAAGAAATCTCAAGGTGATTTCAAGTATATCTGCATCCACAGGCTGTGTATGCATAGGTTATATACATAAATAGTTTTGTATTCTACATAAGGTACTTGAGCATATATAAAGTCTTGTACCTCTGGACATCTGGAACTAATTTGTGCATTGATTTCCTTTGTCATTTGGCCTCATACTCACTGTTTGGTTCATTCACTCATCCAGTCAAACACCCGTTGGGTTTCCATGTGTCAAGCTCTATGAGAAACCCAGTAGAATGATGCAAAAGAAAATGCACATGGGAAGTATAGTTTAATAAGCGTTAGGACAAGAAAGGGAAAGGGGAAGGAGGTCAGTAAAGAAATTTTCCTAGGGTAGTAAAGAGTCTCAAAGGCTGAATGATCTTCTCTGGATGAGCAAGTCTGTATGAGTGGTAAGGGTTCTGTTCTGCCTTCATCAGATCTCCCTGTTGCTAGGATAATCCAACTTAAAGGAGGAGAGATTTAATTCAGTCTATGGTTTGAGGAATTCAGTCCATGGTCAGTTGGCTCCAAGGAAGGACCATCATGGCGGAAGGGCATGGTGGAGGGAAGCTGCTCACCTCATCAAAGTCAGAGAACAGAAAGAGAAAAGATGAGCCTGGAGGGAAATGAACCCTCCAAGGACACACCTACACGACACATCTCTTCTAACCAGGTCCCAACTCCAGACAGCACATTAGCTATGAACTCGTCAATGGATTTGTCCGTCAATGATGGGTATAACCACCTGTGAGCCAGGCACCAAAAAGTCCCACTGCTGAACACATGAAACTTTTTTTTTTTTTTTTTTTTTTGAGACAGGGTCTTGCTTTGTAGTTCAGGCTGGCCCTGAGCTCACTATGGTGCCCAGGCAAGCTGCCGTGAACCCAGCAATCCTCCTGTCTCTGCCTCCCGAGTGCTGGGATTACAGGCGTGAGCCACCACATCCGGCATTGTGGTATGCGGTGTTGATTGTTGGTGGGCGTGAGTCTCCACGCCCAGCATTATATGTGGTTACCAGGGATCAAACTCAGGTCCTTGTGCTCGCAAAGCAGGCGCCGGAACCACTGAGCTAACCCTCCGGCCCCACATGAAACTTTTAAGGAATGCTCTACATCTAAGGTCTTATGCAAAGAGAGCAAGGGGTAGGATGAAAAAGTCAGGGAAAAGTTCTGGTGAAAAGTTCACGCACATCTAGAGTTGAGGGCTGGGCACTGAGAGGGGTTGCAGCCAGAGTCAGCAACGGACAACAAATAAGGATCATATTGCCAAAGACCGTGTCCAGGGCAGAAGTTATTTCTGCATTGGTAAAATACTCTGTAAAATACTTATTTTCCCCTCAATTTAAGAAGTTTGAATTTTATTCTGAAAATGATGGGCAAAGACTTGGACAGTTTGAAGCAGGGGATTCTCATGGGCAAATTTGGGTTTCAAGAGATCAACAGTAAGAGACTAGATGAATTTCTGCAAGGTGGAGTCAGGGAATCTGGATGTGACGCTACTCCTCGCTCCCTTTTTTTTCCCCCAGGACCCAATCTTAGAGTCCTCACACAAAACTACATTCCTATGTTAGTTACTATTCTCTTGTTGCTGCGACAAAATAGCTGCTCAAAGTTAGAGAGGAAAGGCTTTATTTGGCTTACGGTTCATAGAGGTTTTGGTCCATAATCTGCTGGCTCCAAGACAGGGATGGCAGATAGCATCACAGAGGAGAAAGACCATGGTGTGCACAAGGCAGCAAAGGTACCAAGAGGAAGTTAACAGTGTCTCTCTGTCCTCTGTATCTCATTCAGGCTATCTGGGGCGGTCAGACTCACACCCTTAATCCCAGTGCCTTTGAGCCTAGCATTGCATCACGAATCATTTGCCCAGTCTTCATAAAGTCTATGACTATATGAGGCGGTGGGGGGACATCTAGACCCAATCCATAACAGTCTGCAGCTCGAATTTTTTTGGCAGTCTCTCCTCAAGTTGCTCAAGCTGAACTTCAACTTGTGAGACTCCTGCTTCCTCCTGCGTTGCTGAAGTACAGCTGTGTATTAGTACATCTCTTGCTAGAGATGCTCTTCTTAATGGCGAAGAGAAATAATAAAACATTACTGGAAAAAAAGCAAGAAAAAGCAGACAGAGATTTGGGAGGTATAACTGGCACTGGCAGGGTTGGGGTGGAGGGCAGGGAGCAGGAGGGAGGCTTCTTCGCTGTGTGCCTAAGACGACACTGGTGTGCTGCACCCAGGAAGCAAACCAGGAGGAGGAGGAGGCCAGGCCTCCAGGGAATGTTGAAAAAGATGATGAGCTTGGCACAGGAGACAGAAAACTGCCTGAAGGCATGTAGGTCTCAGGAGCGTAGAGCTGAAAATCCCGTTTTTGCCACTATCCAGTCGGCCTAGAAAAGCCTGCAAGAGCCCCCCCAATGGATGGAATCTGTTAGACAGCAGCAGCACTTTGAAAGCAGATGAAAGGAAGACGACCACAGCGGAGTGCGAGGAGGAAGGCAGCCAGAGCCGTGGAGGAACAAGAAGGGAGGATTTCTAAAAGAGCAGATGGCTGTCACGGCCAGATTTCAGAGTAAAGTCCGCTAAGAGGAGGATGTAACATACTTTTAATGTAGTAATTGGCACGTAACTGGAGAATTTGTTGTGAGGAGTCCCAGGTGGGCACAGAGAGGAATAGACAATTTAAAGATCTGAAGGTCCAAGAACAGAGGACTCTGCCTTAATTTCATTTCATTGTGGTGAGAGTACTTAATGTGAAAGCTGCTCTCTTGATGACTTTCTAAGTGTCCAATGCTGTGTTGTTAACTGCAGGTACAGTGTTGTGTAGCAGATCTCTAAAAATCACTCCTCTTGTTAAACAGAGTCTTTAATTCCTCCTCTGCGTTCCTGGCCCTGGTGACCACCGGCCCAATTCTTTCATCTATGATCTGACTAGTTTACATAGCTCAGTTGGTAAAACCATGCACTATTTTTGTCGACTCAGTGGATCACTATTTGTTTTCCTCTCCATCTCTATGCCTATTTTGTTATTTCTCTCCTTTAATAATATTAGCCCTAAAAAGAATACAATTCTGCAATATATGACAACATTACACTACGAGGACGCTACGCTAAGAGAACAGACAACTGTTGGAAGAGGCTCGGAATGGATGGAGTCTAACGGAGATGGTGGCACCAGGAACTGACAAGGCAGAATCCACTGAAATCCCTGCGTCTGTGCATCAGAATGTCATCTGTCTC
The DNA here is from genome assembly GCA_004025085.1 of Thryonomys swinderianus. Lineage (NCBI taxonomy): Eukaryota > Metazoa > Chordata > Mammalia > Rodentia > Thryonomyidae > Thryonomys > Thryonomys swinderianus. The sequence goes on along the minus strand of PVIC010003886.1, from coordinate 48,911 downwards.
TTCAGGATGTTGAGTACTCAGTTGTATCTCAGAATATTGTGCCCAAAGTACATATATGGCAAGGTCTTGTAAGCATGAATTACCACGCGAAACGATCACAACCAACATACTAAAATAAGAGCTATAATGAAATTACAGAAAAACTGCTGTGGTACCTCCTCAGATATTGCAGTAGTTGTCCTTCAAAGCAATTTTGTTTAAATGTAGACAATTTAAAGACACTGAAAATAGATGGAGACTGAGGCTCATGGTCCTGTGGCGAGTAAACTAGTGTTCTGACCTTGAAAAAGAGTTCCGGTATTCAGTATTCTCCTGCTTCATATATATTTCTGGATTTGACTTGACTGTATTTTTTTCTTGGCACAATGACATTTGGAACTTAAAAAATATCTAAGACTTAACCTGGGGAGAAGTTGAGAGGAAGACACTAATATTCTGTTGTGCAGAAACAAAGACGCCAGCTCTCTGAGGCACAGGTCTCCTCTGAAGCACCGTCTCCTGCCCAGTGGGCTTTGTCCTGCTACTATGGAGGCCTGAGTGGACTTTTTACAGTCAAGCTATGTTGCTCTTCCTTCTCTTTCTACCCTACTGTTGCAACCACAGGACACAATATACTCTCATTTTCTTTTGTTGCAATCAAAAACTCCTTGAGAAATCTCATGTATGGAGGCTAAATTCAGCAGTGTGAGCGGCCCGAGGCCTGGTGCGCGCATCTAACCCATGAGCGGCGTTAGGTTTCTGTGGGTCTGAGGCCGAGGACAAAGATGGGTGGTGCTGTGCTGATGCCACCGCAGAAGGCTCCGGGGCTGCCAGACTCAACGTGACCCTAAGGACACAAACACCCCGGCTTGGCTGTCATATCCATTTATGTGGATCTTCTCAGGGTGACTTAATGATAAATGCTTCCTCCAAAAAGGAATTGTGGTTAACAGCGTTGTTTTCGAGAGCTTGTTTGGAGGTGCTAGAGGAGGAGCTCAGCTTCTTGGAGACCCTTGACCCCGGAAGTGGTTCTCCCTGTGGGGGAAGGGTGTCCTCTTGGACCGTGCTCGCAGTTTTATGGAGTGGTGATGAAGGAAGGGGGCACCCCCTATCCTGCTAGGTCAGCCAGATCAACTCTCGCCATCAGTGGGGAAGCAGATATCCCAGCCTGATTATCCTCACATCCAATAGCATTGTTTTTGGATATGAAGGGTTATGAACTCAGTTGCTGGAAGGGAGGAACCAAGCAGATAGAATGGGAGTTTACGGACAGACAGGCAGGACTTTGTTCAATTCCAATAGTCAGTGAAAGAGTATGTACCTCCTAATCTAAACTCAATTTCCGGTTATCTTTCCCGTGACTAGTGGAAACAGAGTAACGCTTGTAACACCTTCGTTATGGAAAGGGTTGGGACTTGCAGTGATCCAAAGAAGCTGCTCCTAGTCCAGGGTTTCTGTAAACATCAGAAGAGTGTCGGTGCGAGGAGCAAGCGAACAATCAGCCTCCCCTTCGGGAGGAAGACAGTGAGAAGCGCACCCTAGCGGAGGAGAGAGCTGGCTGGTTCCCGGCACCACCCTCAGGAAGTAGCCCAAAGCCCAGGGAGGGAAGTTTCCCGGTCCAGTGACTTGGGGAGCCGCGTCTCCCGGCTGGGTGTGGTCCAGGCGCCACAGACCCCACAATGCACTGTGGGGAAGGACTCTGGCGGAGGTTAGGACGGGACCCAAAGGGGACAGGCGCAGAGACGCTCCTCGTGGTCCGGGCAGGAGGTGACGGGTTAGCATCAGGAAAGAGCGGCCTCGGGCCCCAGGTTCTTCTCCCACCTCCCACCGTTTCCTCAAGCCTTGTTATGTTAGCCCTTAGAAAACTAATTCCCCCACTAAGGTGGTGAAAAACTGACACCGTTCTGTTTTCTTTCCTAGATAATTAAGTAAGGTACAGCGTGAAACTCTTGAGCTGTTTTCCTATCTCCTGTGAACCAAAGAATGCCAGTAGGAAAAACACACCCCCAAGAACAAGCCAATGGCATCCTGTGTTACCGGTACTAGCCAATTTGGTTAAATCACTAGAGCTCACGTAAATTTTTAATTTGGTGTATATTTTATCCTCAGCCAGAGAAGAACAGTTCAATTTGCAAAGAACTGGCTTATTTGTGCTATGCTAATGAAGTGATACTTTTGGTTTACAAAGTCATTATTTACCTGTTAATTGTCTTTTGGGGGAAAAAGCAATTAAAAGCAACAGAAATGGAAAGACTTTTTAAAATACAAGAAAAAAAGTGTTGAAAAAGAAAAAAATTATCTGAGAGTTTAAGAACTTTTTAACTTTAGAAGATAAAGATTTTAGTTAACTATACTAAATAGATACAGTCAATTATACAAGACTAGGTAATGATAAACCACATAATAAATTAAGGGCTGAACCCCCAAGATGGGTATATTAAATTAAAATACCCAAATATGGACAGAATTAAATGTAATCATTATAGTGTTTATTCTTACTTAAGCTCAAGTTGATGGTGAAAGGTTCACTATGACTTGGGGATTAAATTGGAAACAGGAGAAAAATATGAAGGCTACTTATTTTCCAAGACTTGAAGATCCAAGAGATGTCTCGCTATTTTTGTCAGTAACAAATTATTTCATAGGCCCCGGGACAAATGGAGGATGATGTCTTGAAAATGCAGCTCATAGCTGTGAGTGCAGAATGTGTTCTTTGGAGCTTCTGAGCCCCCGAAGTCACTCGACGGGCCGCTGAAGTAACTGCTGTCTGTATACACGCAGCACGAGCCCTAGGACCGTCATTCGGTGCTTCCTGAGTCCCACTCCGTTGCTATCTAACCGTATTCAAAACAATACCATTAGTTTGACAGTCTCCAAGATGGAAATTCAGAAGTATCTCTTTAGCTTGATGAAAACTAGCTTTGTTTTATCTGCTGCCGTCAGTTTATGTATGAACTCTGTCGCAGAATCACAGGGGGCTTTTTTTTTTTTTAGCAGGGAACCTGGAACAAGTACAGCTGGCAGCAGTTTGCACAGGGGTATCTGGTGTCCCCTGCTGGTGGCTCCTTTGCAGTCCACCCCAAGATTGGCCTTCTGGGAATTCTGAGTGCTCAAATTCCCCTGCGATACACTACAGCCCCTCCCTCCATTTAAAATATTTTTTATTGTGTTTATATGAAGTTCACAACGTAATGTTCCAGGATAGATGCATACAGATAGTTGTATGGTTGCTACAGTGCAGGAGAGTAACTTTTCTCCCCTCACACAAGATGCCCTTTCTAAGTGACGCAGGCTTTGAAAGATCTCCCGTTCCTTCTTCCCTTCCAGACTTTCCACTACAATGCTGACCTGTGTCCTCCCTGCTATCAGTGAATGTCAGTTGGTGGCTGAGATCTCATTCCAACAGCTCACATTAACTTCTGAATGATGACAATATTCTTACTAAACAAGGACAATCTTATTTGGTATGATCCTAGACTGAATGTGCAGAATTTTCTGCTGCTTGAGAACCTCCCTCTTAATGCAAAAGACCCAGAAAGGAAGGAAAAGCCAAGAGCCCTCAGAGTAAGCTCCAGACTGGATGGAGCAGAGAGAAAATTTTAAAGCGCTGTAGCTTCTGCAAGTTCTCCAGATAATCTGATAGCTATAATTTGGAAGACGGAGTAGGCTGGAACCTACTTCCCTTCAGCCCGCGGCATTCGTGGTCCAAAGGAGGCAGGGCCTAAAGCGAGCTGACAGTGACAGAGGTACTCCCCTGGAATTAGAGACGGGAGGAAGCCCCAATCTTAGGTTCTCGAGCTTCAGGAGACAACCTGTCCTTTCCACATGTGAAGTTTGCCCTCCTGCAGTTATAGGAGTCCGCATCTCAGGATTCTTACAGGAGTGTGAGCTTAAGAAAGTGAATCCGTGATTTATTTTAACCCACTTGTGGTCCATGAGAGTAGAGACAGGTTTCCAACTGACCTAAGGTCCACCAGAGACCGAGGCAGACAATACAGACTGCCTGGTTACTGGGTAAGAACCTCAAAGGAAAAGCTTGAGACTTAGTTACTAGTGTCCCGGTTATCAGTTGAACAAGTTTGTCCTACACTGACCTGGGCAAAGGACACTGACCTGGGCAAAGGACAAAGCATCTAGTCCCCTGGACAGTGGGAACATCGTTAAGGGAAGAGGCCAAGGGCCTGTATCCTGTGGCCACTTGCTCTGGGCCTTGTTTCCTGGGGACATGCAGAGAGAGCACTGCTGTTGCCTATAGCAACACCTCCGTGCCATTCTCACTGTTTTGAATAATACAGTCAAACCCTTTTCTTTTTCAATTCCATTGCTATAATCTGGAATCAAAATACCTACATTTTATTATTTAAACTAAGGGCTTTAAAACAATAAAATCATAAAGGTTGGCATTCTCTGCCATACAAAAGCCTGCCATCTCAAGCTATCTATAATTTCTGAGAAATCAATTTATATTAAATCGGATAGTAATATTCTCTTTTGCTTCTCAACTGTTCTAATTCCAGTGTATCCTATGTTCGTATAAAGATCAAAGAAAGAATGCAGAAAAGTCCTGTGGATTCACACTGCCGGCAGTGATGTGGGGCTGAGAAAAACTCATATGCTGAAGTTCTAATATCAACATTCAGTTTGATAGTTGGAGGTGAACATTTTATCTCTCTGTGACTGAATGTCACTAAACTCATCTGATTAGGGTTGAATGGAAAGAACGCAGTTGATTAGCTTGAGGCTGCACCTCTCAGAACTAGACTGGATTCTGCTGTTTTTTATTGATTTGAAATAGGGCCAAATTTAGAAATGGAGAAGTGAAGTTCAGACAAAAGTGGACCTGAACTGAAATGTTAATTAATTAAAAATTAATTTCACTGCATAATATTTAAATTTATTTTATTGAATTGAACTTAATAGATTTCAATCACGGACTAATTCCACGAAGCAAATTTTGATGCAGTTGAATCAAATCACTTTGAATCCTATTCAAGTGAATTAGATTTTATTAATTTGAATGGAATTGAAATGACAGATCTGATGTACGTTCATAACTCTGAGCAGTATTAGGAGAGCACAGTGGACCAGGTCATGCCAAGTTGACTTGGATTTGGTTTCTACCAAGATCACTGGCTCTGAGGGTTCCCCAGTGACTACCATGGCTTCTTTGTTCCAGGGTCCTTGGAATGACGTGAACTTCTCTCCTCTCCTCCCTTCCCCCACCAGTACTGGGAATTGAACCTAGGGCCTTCACACTAAATTACATCTCTAGCATCTTTGCATTTTGAGAAAGCGTCATGCTAAGTAGCTAGTTATCAAGCCTGGACTTGAATTTGCAATTCTCCTGCCTCAGCCTCCCAGAGTGCTGAGATTGTAGGCAGGTACCAACTGGCTTCTCTTAATTCTTTTCCCAATACTTCTAAGTGTTCATCATCTGTATCTTCCTTTCTGACCTACAGCAGTGGCTATGATCTGTTCTTCAGTGCTAACTCAACTGTCTATGAGGGTCTTAATAGGCTTCCTAATCTTACAGAAATTTGCTCTCATAGCATCTGCTAAGATTTTTAGAAATATAAATGGGTAGTGATTTTTGTTCAAAGTTTTGTCTTCTCTTATTAAAATAATAATAAAATACTTTTTCTCCTTTAACATTTCTAGTTTTTTCTAATAGCATTTTAAAAAGCATACTTTTTATCTTGTTGTGATCAGTCTTTATCCTGTGTACTGTTGGGTTCATTCTGCTATTTTTCTGGGGGAAGACTTTTGCCACTGTGTTCATGAACAATATAGACCTATAATTTCCCTTTGTTGTACTGCCACTACTTTTTTGTTGTTGTTGTTGTTGTTGAAATAGGCTCTCATTGTGTAGCCCAGGCTGGCCTTGAACTCATGGAGACCCCCTGCCTCTGCTTCTTGAGTGCTGGGATTTCAAGCATTCACCGCAACATTTCCCTTTGCACATTTTCTATTTCACAATATCTATCATCATACATTCTAGAACTTATTAACATCTTCCGTTTCTTGTACCGGAGACCAGATACGATATTTACACATCTGTGACCTATTTATTTCACTTTTGAGTATGTCCTGAGGGTATGTATGTCCATTTGAGTATAAATGACTCAAACTTATCATTCTTTTAAGAGTTCCTTTCTTTTTGAAGGCTTAATCATGCTTCATGGTGAAGATATAAGACAGCTTTTTATCCATTTATCCATGGATGGACTCTCAGTCTGATTTCAAATCTTGTCTATTGAGAATAGTGCTGTGGTAAATACTGTCTCAAAATGTCTTTATTTGTGATAGATGAATTCCCTAGGTAGTATGTTTAAGGTTGATGAACATTTTTCACAACTGAAAAATTTTTATTCTAATCCCTTTAGGTTACCATTATCAAGAAATCAATGTGTAAATACTGTATTTTTTCTCTGGTATGAGAAACTGAAAATGTAAATAAATCCTAGAATGCATGATAGACACTGTAAAATAGAAAATATCCTAAGGGAAATGAGGGGTGGGGGTGATGAGGGGAAAGAAAAATTGTAATGGTAAAATAAAATAAATAAAAATAAACTCATGTCCATGGTGGGGGGTTGTATGGTGGGTAGGGGAATAGGGAAAAATGAGAATTAGGTCGTGCCATATACTGGAACAAATTCTGTGTTGAGTGTGATCATGATGTGTATATAAACTACACCTATTTCACAGTAAAAACGATAAAAAAGGAGAGAAATCAATGGTTAGTTTAACTTCCATTCTTTGTCGGTAATCCGTGCTTTCTGTCTTATTCTTTTCGGGATCCACTGTGAAGCCCTTGTCCGCTTCTCCATGTGAGCCACAGGGTCCTCTCCACCCAGGTGAGTCTCTTCTCCTCTCCTGTCACCCTGATCCCCCCAGAGATGTGTCACATGGTCTTGACTGTACTTTTTTGCTCTTAAGATCTTGTTTTCCAAATCTTTGCATCACTGGTGGATTTCTAGGACATTTCCTCAGATTTATTTTCCTTTTCAGCATTGCCACTTCACTGAGGCAGAGACTATTTAATTCTACCATTAAACATTTAATTTTTATCCATTACATTTTTATTCTTCTCACTTCTGTTTTTTTCAAATGGTACTCGCTATCTTTGAGTGAGTCTGCCATCATCATGTCTGTGCTTTCTTCTTTTTTAAAAAGAAAAGAAAATTGTCATCCAGTAATTTTAATATCTGAAGTTTCTGCAGGACTGGAAAGTGCCATTAGTTATTTCTGTTGATTCAGTATGAGGTTATCTTATTTCCCCATCCACTCAGGATTAGCTTTTCCCTTGGGGTCAGCTCTCTTGAAAATGTACCTGTGGGAATTCTCTGAGATCCAGTTATAGGTATGTTCCAGCCGCATATTTTGCATCTGCTTTTATCAGATACCTGGGGATATTATCAACCTGGGACTGCTTTAAAATACATTTTTGGTTTGAATATTTTTCAACCATCCAAAGAGTAGGAAGTTGCGCTGCAAAGATACAACAACTCTGGCTTTTAGTTACACGAAGACAAGGGATATTTTTATTTTTTGTCATGAACCAAAGTTCAGATAGTCAAAGTTCCTATCTTTCTTTTTCTTTTTGCAAAAGAGATTTTTCCCTTTCATTTTAGCTTAGATTTTCTTTTCCAGGGAAAGTCTAGCTTCTCGGGTTCTGTTTTGCATGAAGCACATGGGACAGAACTCATTTCTCTGTGGTGTCCCCCCTGCCACACAGTCAGCAAGAGGGGAGCTGCAGGCTGCAGGGGACCAGCGCTCAATTATGCTTGCAGTTTATGGCTTTGCTTCATTTCAGGTTCCTCAGATCTCCTTCAGCTTCTTGCACGATCCAGGTTATATTTAAAAAGGCCTTAATCCTGTGACAGGAGGCTTTGAGTGCGAGGAGTTTAAAGCAACCGAGCAGCAAGGTCAGGGTGGTGGTTTAGGATGTGCCATGAGGGAAAGGAGACCAGAAACAGGGACCTGTACACAGAGACATGGGCGTCACGTGTGTGGCAAGTGTCCTGCTAGAGGTGGGGGGGAAACACCTGTGAGGGACGTCGGAGGACTTGGTGATCAGGTCAACCAGCTAGTGCTGCTTCTAGTTCTTCAAGTTAGACACACGTTAGAGGAGACTGTTGGGTTGGGGCTAATATTCAGTTTAATTGTGTAGACTAAATATAAAGTGATCATGGGTCTCCACAGGGGCCGTTTCCACCTCCTCTGGGATGATTTGGAAACATGTGTGAGGTGCCCAGGATCCGGGGATGGTGAGTGTCCTGCTACGGCTGGACAGTCCCATACAGTGAACAACTGTCCTACCTGCCAGGCCAACGGCACCCTCACCAAGAAACCTGCTACAGGGGAATGTGGACACAGGACAGCTAGCAGGCAGGGACGGTGACTTCCAGAGGGGGTCAGAGCTCAATCTGTGCCTCTGCGAGTCATCCACCATGATCACTGAAGCTCAAGAATGGAAAAGAGTGCAAGAGGCACAGGGTGACATAAAGGACCCAGGAGAAGGACCTAATCAAAGGGCTGCTGCCAAGTGAAACAGAACTGGGGCAGCACAGTCATCACCATGGCACTTTGCCTGGTGCCTCCTTCTGTTAAGCCGCAGTCTGCACAGAACATGATAACCATGCTTGCTGTAGAGTACTACACAGTGCTGGCTTTATGTGCTTCTCCCCTGACTCATGACTCCAGCATAGTCCAAAGTACATGGTGGCAGGCAGATAAGCACTGAAAGGAGAAAGGTGGAGCCTGACAGCACTGGTTTGAGGCCCAGGAGACTGCCAAAGGCCCTATTGTGTCTGGAATGGTCAAGTTGCAAGAGGTTGGAGTGGTGCAGCTGTAAGGAAGCAGATGTGAATGATCAAGGCAGAAAAGCTACCTGAACTTGAAGACAGAACAGATGGGAGGAATAGATGAGAGATGAGCTGGAGATAAAATGTAGATTCAGCAAAGTAGTGGGGTGCTGAACCTATTTGTAGTTAAGAGGAAAAGAAATTAACAGAGGAAGAGATCAAAACTGTGACAGTGGGACCAGAACAGACCCAACACTACTGTAGCTATTATGACTCCTCTTCTTCCCAGCTGGCCAAAGCCTGAGCCCGCCCTACACAAACTCTGTCTTGGAGAAAATCTCAAACTGGGATCATTACTGCCCATTCATTCTGATAAAGACAATAGCCAGGGGAGGCATGAAAAGAGAAGGATGAGCCTTAATACGGAGGCATTTTGAACTGATGTTGTCTTTTCTACCCTTTAATAAATTAGAGAAAAGAACCAAATGACATCAAAATGGCTTTGACCTCAGCCTTGTCAAATGTGTTATGCTCAAACAGAAAGTGCTTGAAAGTGTATGAAAAATGCATCCATCCTTCAAAGTAAAGTGAGACACTGCACTCAAGCAGGCCCGAGGTCTCACGTCACGCCTGCTGTGCTCCGGGGCAGAAACCCTTTGTTCATGAGATGGAAAACTGGCAGAGGCACGTGTTACCTATCCATTACTTGGGCTTCCTTCCAGGAAACTAAGACGCTCATGCCTGTTCCAGTGGCACAAGCAGTTAATAAAAGTGGCACAAATTCAAAGTCCTCCAATCTCACAGAAGAGCAGTAAGATGACAAGAAGTTCAATAGCAAAGATAAGAGAGCAGATTTTTCAAGTGGGTAAAGGGGATACTTATTTAAATAGTGAAATTACTATAGCTTGCCCTTCTGTGTTTTTTTTTTTTTTTTGCTCAACAACAAAAGAATTGCATGCTAAAGCAAGGAGCGAAATTTTCCTTGTATGCTTTTAATATGACTCATTTTACTAGCCTGTTGATTAACCTGCTGGTGTTGAGATTCTTCAGAGCCCTTCACATTATATCAATTAGTCATGTTTTTTTCTCCTGACAAGGCAACTGATTTCAGTCTGATGGTAGCGAATGTAACGAATCACACAATACCACACACACTTTCAGGTTATGGTTGCCGTGGAGATCCGGAGGAAGAATTTCCTCGACTCCTATCAGGAAGCAAACTTCTAAACTTGTCAAAACCACCTGCTTTTCTGATTTTAGTGATTCCCCCTTGTCACGGCCGGAAGCGCTGCCTCCCGGGATGAGGAACACCCTTCCTGGCAGCTGACCTCTTTCTTGGCTTACGGGCTTTCTGAGCTGCTCTGGCCGCCCTGGCTGGCCTGTGCCTTGGACTCCTCAGGCCTGTGCTGCTGCTCATTGTCCGCCTGGAACCCCTCCCCCGGCTGTCCGCGAGGCTCCTCGTTCTCCTTCCTCACGGGTTGTTCAGATGTCTTTTTGTTTCGCACTGGGATTGAACCCAGAGCCTTTATGCTGCAGCCTGAGCCCTTCTTATTTTTGGTCTTGAGACAGACTCTCACTAAGTTGCCCAGACTGGGCTCAAACTTGTGATCCTCCTGCCTCAGCCTCCCAAAAGGTTATGTGCATATTCCTCCATGCCTGGCTCCTTGAATGTCATCTTATTAAAGAAGCTTTCCCTTGATAACCTCCCTAAGATAGTATCATTCTTTTCCTTCCCAGGCCCAGTGCTGTTCTCTTTCTTCACTTGCTTTCATTACTTCCTGATGCATTACAAACAACTCTGCTTCTGGTCGCTCTGTTCCCTCGCAATGGAGTTTAAAATCCGATAGAGCCAAGCTTTTACTTTTGGTTAATGATAAATATCACTGTGCATAGCGGGCGCTCAATAAATCTTTTTCAAATACATGCATGACAGCCTTTACTTCTATTTCTTTTCCCTATCAAAAAAAAGAAAAAGTTAACCAAAAAGGGAAAAGAAAGAAGTCACACCACATTCTTCACCTGGGGTTTGGGTTCTGTCTTGGGTTTTGTGCTCACTGCCTCTTGCTCTGTCCATCGAAAGTCACCTTCCCCTGAGGTGACGTGGACTTCTAGTCACTTTTACCTGACCTCAGCTGTCTCCCTAAATAGTGTAAATTTTCTATGGAAAACTCAGAGCAGTTATGCTACTTACGGAACCTTGTTTGGCCATGGGTTTGCGCAGTCTACACTGATGCTCCTAACTGGGTCTGTCTTGCCATCAGCTTTATCTATTAGCAACAGTCCTATGTGCACCCCATATCACACTTGTCTTGTATGGTACTGTATTCCCTTTTAAGCAGTACCAGAATCAAACTTTCATTGTTCAGGAGGCTTACTGACATGCTTGTGTCTTACACTGACTTTAAAAAAAGGTCTAGACTACATGGCAGATATTGTGAAATAGAAAATATTCAAAGGGAAATGGGGTGTAGGGGTAAGGGACAAGGGGAAGAAAAATATGATGGTAATAAAAGAGGGAAACAAAGCTTATGCTTATAAGGCGGGGGGGGGTGTCGTAGGATGGGTAGGGGAAGGGGGTAAATGAGAATTATATTGTGTCATGTGCTCGTACAAATTCTCAATGTTGTGTGTGATCATGATGTGCATATATATATATAAAATGTACCAATAAAGATTAAAAAAAAAAGCCAGGGGTTGGTGTGACAGTTAGCTCATGGGATGTTGCCCTGCAGGTGGACTTGAGGGCCCAGGCTGGGCTGAGTCCGGCGTGCAGCCTGCTGGCCAGAGGGGCTGAGCCGATAGGTCTGCAAGGAGGGGCCCGCGGGGTTACACACCAAGTTCTCTACACCCTGGAAGGGCCTGGTGTAGCTAATGGTCAACGGCATTTCAGCATGGCTTTCTATACTCTTTCAATACTGTGTGTCATGACCTGAAGAAAGACAATTGTGCTGAAACAAGAAAAAAAGACTGTATGTGTCTATTAACTTTAAAAAAGCAAGAAGATCTTAGTTTAAACCAACCAAGCAACCAATCAAGCAACCAACCAACCAACCAACCAGCAACAACAAAAAATAAAGGTTGCTGGATCTGTCTGTTGACACACCTAGTTCTCTTCATTCTCAGGAAAATACATTTTAGCCGATATGAGATCCCCGGGTCCTATCTTACATGCATGGCGGAGTTCAGAGTTGGGGAAGAGCTCGGGTGAGGCAGCTCCCTGGGCCGGCCCCCGGGCATCTGAGGGGCTTGCCTGCGCGGAGCGGAGAAGCAGTAACTCTGCTGTAGCCCGGGTCTTCCCTGGAGACCAGAAGGACAGACAGATGTCTGACCCCGCGGCCTGGGGAGGCTGGGGGCAGCGTCTCGAAACAGCGTGGATCGCACAGCCCCGCGGGCGGAGCCTCTCCTGGGCGCGCCCTGTCCTCTCCCTGTGGACACAGCGGCTGACAGTGGCGTGGCCGTGCTGGCCCTGCGTCTTGCAGCGCGCCCAGCCCACCCTCCCTCGGTCGCACTCCAGAACTGTAGCAGCATCTCTCTCGCGTTTTCCGACCAGCAGAAACAGTGTCTTCATCCTTTCCCAGAAACCGCGTTTTCCTACTCACGCTGCCTCTGAGGCACATCTCCGCCCACGCCTTTGTAGGGCCTGCCCCGCTCCGGAGAGCCGCGGGGAGCCCGTCCCGCCGGCTGCCGAACAGCAGCGATCTTCTGGACGGGGCGTGAGACGTGGCCGCTCTGCTCTTTCTTTGCAATCACTGCAGCTATTAAGGTTCAAAATGAGAACTAGGCCCGCACCTACTAAGCGGCTGCACGAGTCCAAGCCCAGGGCTCCCCGTACACTGCCGCTGCTGTCTGGACCCGCCTGCCTCCGGTCGGGACTCCGGTCCTGTGTTCCCGGCAGCCCCGGCTTCCTGCCTGTGCTGCTGCTGCAGGGGCCCCAGCCCCCCCGGCCCGCGGAGCCATGTGCGTCCGTACACTCGGCGCTTCCGGTTCGTCCTTCAGTGTACGGAGCCATGTGCGTCCGTACACTCGGCGCTTCCGGTTCGTCCTTCAGTGTACGGAGCCATGTGCGTCCGTACACTCGGCGCTTCCGGTTCGTCCTTCAGTGTACGGAGCCATGTGCGTCCGTACACTCGGCGCTTCCGGTCCGTCCTTCAGTGTACGGAGCCATGTGCGTCCGTACACTCGGCGCTTCCGGTCCGTCCTTCAGTGTACGGAGCCATGTGCGTCCGTACACTCGGCGCTTCCGGTTCGTGCTTCAGCAGCCGCCCTCCCCTCGGGATTCACCGCGGGACGAAGGGCGTCGGAGCAAGTCCCTCCTCCGCTGGCCAACGCCGTCCTCTCCTGTCCCCTCCGCCCACGCTTCCCCTTCTGCCTCTGGCTACTCCCTGCTCTGCCTGGGGTGCCGCCCGCTCCCCATCCTTCTGGGGGACCAGCGCTCTCAGTTATTCCTTCTCCGCGTGCTTCCCACTGGGACTCAGGGTGGACAGTCCGTCCTTTTAGGAAAAGCGAGCCACCAGGAGCTAAGCCGGGACTGCTCCGGTGCCTCCTGGCTGTCCGGCAATCAAGCCCTGGCCACCCTGTTCTCCGGCTAAGCAGATTCCCCAACTGTGGCACGAAGCCCGCCCCTTGCAGGTCGGCGCCTGGGTCCCCTTCTGTCCGTTCCATCGCGTCCAAGTGCCTTTTGCGGCTCCCTCGGCCCAGACCCCAGCAGCGCCCGATGCTCCGCCGTGGCCCTGCCCTTTCTGCCCCGGGCGTCTCTCCGCCTCACCCGCGGCGTGAGCCTGGTCCTCAGCCTTCGCTGGCCGCCACGTCCGCCTCCCGGCGTCGGGCACCCTTCCCCTCTGAGAAACGCAGTGCTCTCCAGGGGCGCCCCGTCTCCTCCGTTGCTGCCTGCGGACCGTGCGACCTCTTTCGGCCTCAGCCTTGGAAGAGGCGCGTGCGCGCTGGGCACATCTGGCCGGCTGTGGCCACGGCTCAGCGGCAGAGACCCCGGTGTCACGGGCGAGGCCCTGGGCTCCCTCCCCGACACTAACAGAAACCAGCCCACCTCTTTCCTCTGAGACTCAGACTTCCCGCTGTCCACTCGAGCCCTCCGCCCGGCTCTCTAGCTGACGGGGTGCTCACCGTCAATCCTCCCAGCCGAACCGACTCTTTCTGGGCAGGAGTCCGGATTCCAGCTCCCGAGCCAAGGCCCTCCACCCGGGGGCACACTCCCTCCTCCGGCACTTCGTTACCCGGCTGCCGCGGACGCGCGTGTCTGATGGGGGTGAGTGGGGCAGAAGAGGGTGGTGGTCACATCCGGGTACCGCCCGGCGTCCCCCATCTCCGGACCACACAGCTGCACGGACAGATGCCGGCGGATGCGCGGGAAGCCGAGCAGCACACTGGGGGCTCCGCTCCCCGCCAGCCTTTTGATTAAAGTGCCCTTCCCGGAGAAGTAAACAGGACACTTCCCGCAGCCCGGCGCCGACTCACTGCACCTCTGCATCGCCACGTTTCTATTGCAAGGCCGTGGCTGCCCTCGTGAAAATTGTTTTGACCTTTAGATGAGCACGCACGACAAAAATATTCCGTCTTTCCTCACAATTAGCAAGGGGTAAGAAAAACGAAAGCGCATGCGCTGTACGTCGGCGGCCTGCGGAGTCACAGCGAGTCCTCGCCCGACAACTGCATTTCCCTCCCGGACAGAGCAGCCTCCGGAGCACTCGGCCCTCCGGAAAGGACTGCTGAGCCCCAGGCCAGAGGGCGGCGCCCGTGCCTAGCGCCCCCTAGCTACCCAACATGGCACCAGCGTCCCGGGAGGGCCGCTCGGGCGGGCAGGGAGGGAGGTGTGCGAAGTCCCCGCGAGTATCACTTGTGGGCCGAGCCTAAAAATGCCTGTGTTCGGAACGCGTTGTATCAGAGTGAACCGCGGGGGACTGGAAATTGCTCAGAAGGTTACTGAGGACAAGAGACTGGGTGAACAGCAAACCGACGCGAGGGGGCGCTATGCGGAGCGGAGGACGGACGTCAGCTCCAGAGGAGGCAAACCTGTCCCAAGCGCAGTTGGCAAGACTGTCAGCAACATCCCGATTGATCCCATCAGAAGAAAGCTGGCGAGATCCATATTAAATAAAACATGGAAACCAAGCCCTAGAGCTTCAATTTGGCAAGAATTTATTCAGTAATATTACGGCCTGTCACCGCCAGACGTAAAAGAAAACTATCTCATGCTGTATATTCTCAAAAAGACTTGACATAAACTGCGTATTCTTCGCAGAATGAGATCAGAATGATTTAAAAAGAATGTAAAGTGGATTTTTATCCTCATCAGAAACAAAGAAATATTAGGGTATGACAAGAACAGGCTGACTCTAATTCATTGAACTTGAAAAACTTGGTCTGTAAATCTAGAAAAGTGTCTGTGACAAAGACAAAAAAAAAAGAGTTCTTCTAAGAAGAAACAAACTTTGAAAATTAATTTGGATAAAAAACAGAATATTCTTTTCAAGGAACATAAGAATGTCTTCTCCCAGTCTGTGACTTGAATTTTTTACTTTTTAAATGGTGATTTCATAGGCAACAATTCTTAATCTGGAAAAATTATCCAGTTTTGACTCTTCCATTCTCAACAATAAATTATAAATTAATAAACCATCATCACAATCCAAGTTTTTTATTGTTGTTTGGAAAATCTTTGTCTCTCTCAAAGTCTATAGGAAATAATATTTAAAAAATTTCTCCATTCTGGACATGAGTATAGGGATGTCTCAAAGAATCGAAATTAGAAACTCTCTATGACCCAGCTATCCCCCCTTAGAAACCTTCCCCAAAAGAGTGAAGTCATTGCACCAGTGATATATACATACCAGTATTTAGAGCAGCACAATTCATAATAGCTAAATCCTGGAAACGTCCTGTATATTCACTGACAAATGACTGGATAAATAAAATGGAATACTACTGGGCTATAAAGAATGAAAAATTAGACACATCTGTAGGAGAATGGGTACACCTGGACAGTACAATGTTGAGTGAAATAAATCAGACACACAAGCTTCAATAATTTGAGTCAGGCAAAGTACAAATGAAGAGAACAATTAAGGATGGCTAGAAGGGTTGAGAGGACAGATTTCCTGCAGTAAGGAAGTGGTCTGAGGGTGAGGGGCGAGCAGGAACCTAATTAATGTAAACATTAGGGCATAATGTGAGCTAAAATCAATGTTACTATATATCAACGAGAATTACAAATGGAATAGAGGAACTGGAGGAGGAGGGAGGGGAGGGGAAGGAAGCGGCAGGGAATGAAATGAAGGGATCAAGCTGTAACATGTATATGGAAACATTCTACAAGACCACTGTAAACTTCATGAACTGTAAGGATGCACAAATTTTTAGAAAGAAAAAAATATTCTTATGGAAAATTATCATTGTTGGTGTTTATTCTTGATATAGTAAGCCCTCCTGCCCTTCTCAGGCATAATCATTATGGGTGATTCTTCTGTGGCACACGTGACATTGTGCACTAGCTTCTCTCTCTGCTCCGCCCCCTGGGAAACATCTCCAGGGTGTCACGGTGAAGACTCAGGGGTCAGCCCGACCCTGGTTTGGCACCATGTGGATGGAGCCTCCCCAGGCTCAGGGTCCTTCTCTGAGAGCAGAGGGCATCACGCAGGGGAGGAAAGTATCCCTCCCTAGACAGTGTACCCTGGACCATCAGCGATATGCACCTTCCAGACTCTTTCTGAAAAGCTGCACAGTGTTGAAGACGGAACAGAACAATTAGTAAAGGATCAACAAACGTTGATGAGGAGGAGGGTTATTTTATCTTCGCATTGAGGAAAATGTTAAATTAATTATTTTCTTCTAATACCCACGAAGGAACTTCTCACTCAGTCTTCCAACAACCCAATTGCCCTTACCAATCTTTTGGGCCTGGCTTCCTTCTCCTAGCATATTTCCTAAGCTCAGCTATGTTGTAGGATGCAACTATATTTAGTTCCACTTCATTACTGAGTAGTAGTCCATTGTGTGGACACAACAGTTTGCTTATTTATTCATGAACGTTGTCATTATTTTTTGTTATAATTTTTAAGCCTAAAAGTAATTCATTTCTTCCATTAAACATTCCTTTTTTGGTGATTTTATTCTTTAAAATAAAAATAGGACAACCTAATATGTCACCCCACTAAGAGGAAAAAGAAAAACCTTAAAGCTTACACACACACACACACACACACACACACACACACACTGCATGAAAAAGATGCTGGCAAAGTGTTACTACCACGTCTGTAAACAGGCTCAGTGCCGGGAACAGTGAAGGTAAAAGTTAAACCCGGACCTAACTTTGCTGACGCCGGGGCCTGGGCCTGGATCTCTGCAGTGCAGGGACTGAAACAGGAGGAAGGAAGCAGTTCCCAAACTCTGCTGCGGGGGGCTGCAAGCACTCTTCTCACTGAAATTTTCCTTTTCAGGGTTTAAATCCTGTGAGTGATTTACTATTTTTATAAGCTGCGAAGTTGATTAAGCCTAAGCTTAAACTTATAAAATCAGACAGTACACCAATTTTAGCTGTTACATCAGAAAAGCAGTGATAAAAACAATAAAAAAATTTATGACCTTTTACTTTCTAGCTGGGAAAAATAAAAATCTTTGTCAGGATGGCACGTTCTGAGCCTATTTAGGAGGAAGAATAATTGAATAAATTACTCAAAAATTAATTTTCAAAAGGAATCACTTCTTATTGGTATGAAATAAGTGAACAGCTTTATACAAACATGTGTGTGTGTGTAACACACACTCCTGGAAAGTGAACCCAGAGCCTTCATGTGAAGCTATAATCCTATTTTTTTCTTTCTTTCTTTTTTAACCTTTTATTTTGAGACAGGGTCTCACCAAGTTGCTACACTGGCCAGGCTAGGCTTGGACTCTTCCTGCCTCAGCCTTCCGGAGTGCTGGGGTGGCAGCCGTTTGCCACCAGTCACAACTGTCTCAAAACTTTTTATTTAAACTTTTCTATGGTACAAAATTCACAGATGAAGGAATACTTAAGTTTCAAAACTTGGTTAAATATTCAAAAGTTCCTTTATATTACCTTTCATTCTTGGTGTTTCATAATAAGTGTTTCTTTAAATGATGCTTATAACATTTAATCCAATGCTGGGTACAGACTGGATTGACAGACTGGTTCCCTATTATTTACTGTGGGATGTAAGAAAGAAAGAAATACACCAAGAAACTCACAGCAGCAGTGTGGCTGTGGCCATGGCTGGGATCTGGACATAATACAATTTGTGCAGAATATCAGAAGAATCAGACCAGGTCACCCATGACCATGGTCAAAAAGATCACTTCCTGTCAAAGAGATCACTTCCTGTCTGAGAAAAGAACCCAATGTGACCACAGAGATAAGCAAACATGTCTCTCTTCTGATAAACGAGTGGTTACTGATTCTTTCTCTGTGGCCAACAGCCCCACGTTGCTTCTTCTACCTCTGGGGAGAAAAGTATTAGGACACTTCACTAACACGTTGGGCCCACATCCTAAGAGAATGCAGTATGAAAATTCGCTTCCATAAGCCCTGCCTGAAACCACCCAGCACATATCCCAAACTTGCAACCTCCTGTCCCTGCTGTCTGGGCGACGCCACAGCACCCTGGGCACACACCTCCCTTCTCACTCTGCGCGCCCCCAGCCTGCCTCCTGTGCTGTGTTCTCTGAGGTGGCAGATGGGCAGTGACAGAATAAAGATATGTGAATAATACATGCAGTGCATTCAGGCTTTCTGCAAGGTACTGTCTTCCTAAGGCACGCACTTAGCAAAGCGGGGAGGGCCGGCCATCGCAGCTGCTACTTTCATAAGCTAAAATCGTGGGGACAAAGGAAGGCACATCAATATTTATTTTATAGTTTGATTCCAAGGCTTGGCAACGCGCACAATCACTAGGGTTTTAGAAACTATATTTGTGGCTCTGCTGTTACGGAAGTAAGAGTGGTTCATTGTCTCTTGTTCTGTAACGGGGACCACAGGATGCCCACTCTCTTTTCTGGTGTGACACACACACATCCATCACAATGAGTCAAACAAAGCTTACTTTCCTCGAGTAACGTACAGAGAGAATGTTCTTCTAATCTACTTTTGAAGTTAAATCAAAGAAACAAAGTTTTGCATGGCAGCAGTAACACGCGAAAAGAGAGGGAGGGCAAAACGTAAAAAAAGTCAGTACACTTCAGAAGATAATTTGACATTAGACACTGAACGTGGGTGAAATAATGATGGAGAAATAAGAACAAATAGGCGATAGAGAAAGAGATGGGGCAGGATGTGGCCACAGACGAGGGACAGGAGAAAACTCGGGTGCAGCGGCTCTTCCGCTAGGTTATCAGAGTTTCCTTTTTATTCTGAAAGAAGAATTACAAAGATGGATGCCACACCTGAGCACTCAGAAGACAAAAGGCTCAGAAAAGTCTATGGTTCGACCAAAGAGGGAGACCCAAGAACTTCAGGCTTGTCAAAGCCAGGCCGCACGGTCTCTCAGCGGGCGGGGCCTCCGCTTCCGGTGGGTTCAGGCCTCTCCCCTCAGGCCACACACTTTTGAGGTAGTAACAGCGTGGGGGAGAAAATGCAGAAGCATTTCGCCTTTCAACTCTGCCGCTGGTTTCCCCGCCCCGGGGTAGGGTGTGGGGCATCACAGATGAAAGCACAGAGGAATACCCGAAACAGAAACTTTTTGGTAGTTTCTCTGATCCGAGTGAGGGATCCAGAAGGAAATGAAAAAGCCAGCAGAACTGGGAAGATAAGGACGGAAACTACCGAGGCGGCGTGACAGGCACTGGTTCGTGGGATGGATCCTAAGACGCTCTCACAGTTTATTGCTATCAAAGCGAGGCGGAGCCGACAGGGCTGCCGTGTGCCGCGGAGGAGCAACATGAAGAGGGGGCTTTCCAGGGCTTCACTGATGGGGCCTGAGCCTCGGCCCTGGGCCGCAAAGCCAGAGTGAACAAGAGAGCGGGGTCACGCAGGCTGAAGATCCTCTCACCAGACCAGAACTAAGCCGTTGTCTGACCCCAGAGAGGTCAGCAGAGAGGGAGACACCCCAGCTTCCCCAACAGGCCCATGCGGGAGACAAGTCTCTTCTGCTTTAATCCTTAGCCGCCCTTAATCCTTTAATCCTTACAGAAGTAACCTGAGGTAATCTGATGTTAACCTATCCATTATGCTCCGCTGGGCTGGTTTGTCTGCCTGACAAGGAAAGTGCTTGGAAATGAGCGATCTGGTTTTGTCCTCTTATTCTACTTATGGAAGTGTTGTCAATTAATAACGTGAAGCTGTTGTCATTTTGTCCTTTGACAGGAGCGAGGATGAACAGGGGCAAAGAAGCGAGGGGAGAGGGATGGAGCGAAGGCACCGGGCATGCTGTGGTGGGCAGTGCCCTGTGGGCCACAGTGGCACCGCCGCAGCCTCGGGGGAGGCTGATGACCCCCTCCGGGCACAGAGGCAGGTCCTGGGCCACTTAATCTGAGGACATTCTTTGCTAGTGCAAGGAACAGCTAATATAATTAAATGTCAAACATATTCTTTCAAGAGACATGGAAAACATTGGTAGGTCCCTTTTCTGTTGCATGCAAACATAACCTACTCCACGAAGGATCGCCACCCTGACCCCCCGGTCCTGCGGCGGGCAGGCCAGCCATCTTCACTCTGGGTTCACCGGTGGCCGGAGCTACGGCAAACACCTGCCCTATGGAGCCTGGCCGCAACTGCAGCTGTGCGTCCCCGGAGATGAGGTGACACTAACGGGGTGTGTGTGTGTGTGTGTGTGTGTGTGTGTGTGTATGTGTGAGAGAAGGGGGATGCCGAGCTAGTGAGGGGCAGAGGAGGAGCCCTCGGAGAGGAACCCCGACCCTCGGACCAAGGGCGAAGTAAGGACCTGTCTGCCCTTCCGCTCTCCACGTTGTCTCCGGGAGCGATGAGCGACCCCGCCCTCTTCCCTTCCTCTGGGCAGGCTGAACGATTCTCCCCGTTCTCGTGGCAGAGAAGGGTGATGTGTGGGACGGGTGTGAGCACGGGGGATGCCAAGAACAGAGAGACCGTGTGCGCACGGGGAGACGGGGCTGTCAAGAGGGGCGCATCTCTGACTGTGTATGCACAAGGGTCATGCTGAACCCCCACCCGCTCTGCTCAACAGAGGCGAACCTGCCCTGCGGTCTCCCAGGCTCTCCCAGGCCTCTCGGGCTCCCTCAGCCTGCTCCCTCTCGTGGACAAATCCACGAATCCCTTGCACATAGGATTCTGCCTCGGCACCTGCGTCCTGGAGGACCGGCACCAACACGGCAGGTCTGCCCTCTGTTGGCTCTGCGACCCTGGGCATCCCACGTGCCTTTGGCTCGGTCTGCACAGCTGTTAATGGCGTAATATGGGTGCTCATTTCATGGGGTTGCTGTTATTATTCATGCTTCTCCGAGGACTAGCGCAAAACTTAGCACAGCTTAGATGCTGAATAAATATTTGTTGGATGCTTTTGTAAGATCAGGTATGATGAGACAGAAAACAATCTAGGCTAACTTTATACAGTGTAATTACACCAGGCCAAAGTCGTCCATCTGTGGCACAAAACTTATCTTTGATCTATGTTTCCCACCATATTCACAGGCTCTTACCTCAAGCAGAAACCAAAAAAGCAAAACCGTAACTATAGCCATTCGTTAGGAAGGGTTGTATCTCTCTCAGGATCAAAAAGAAAATCAGTCTTTAGTAAAGTTTGTTTTTTTATTTCTCACCCTTACATATTTTTATATGACTAATTTCTGGCAAGATGCAATTCATGACCACTTGGCCTTTAACTTGCTTTCCTGCCATGCGCCAGATGTGCTGATTTCTTCTGCCCATCCAGGGCTGCTTCGTTCCTTTTTCGCTTCGCCTGCAAACAGGTGGCTCTTCAATAGTCCTAGTTTGAAATTCTCCTTCTCTTCGCAGGCTGTCAATTGAAGAGTTTCCCCCTTTTATCAGATCCTCAACCCATTTTTAAAAATGCTAATAAATTTACACTGCGTTTGGATCTAATCTAAAAGCAAGACCTCATGACCGAGCTGTACGCCCATCCTACTTCCTACATTTGAGGCACATTAATAGGCTTGTTTCGCTTATGAAAACGTCAGTGTGAGGTTGCTCCGCCCCGAGAACGAGCTGTGTCCCCGTGTGGCGAATTCCTCCGGCGTCACTGAAGCAGGAAGAGTTGTAGAAAGCCTTCATGTTTTCTGCGGATTTCAGCTTTAAGGGAACTGCCGAAGAGGCTGTGATGAAACGGAAAGATACTTGCTGGAGCTGCTCCACCATCCTACACAGGTTCTTCTGTAAGTGGTTAATTTGGGGGCAATACATTTAAAAAGCCGTTCCAGTCATTGGTCTCTTTAGGGCTGTGTGCATCTTGGGCATGGTGCCTAGGAGGATCTGTGCCATATCTTCTCTATACAATTGGAGGCATAAAAAAATATTTCAAATGACAGTGATGGTCCATGTATTTAAATGTTTTTTTACGTTACGATTAGCCCCAAATATGTTTTGGCTGTATTAAAACATTATACAATATTTGGTCTTTCATTCAATTAAACTGGTCCCACAGCTGCCAAATCAGTCCTTGATTACTGAGCCATGATTCCAGGGGTGCCGAAGGGAAGGGACCCAGTTACTGACCTCTGCAACAGAAATGTCATCGTAGCACACTGTTGTGTTAGATTATCTTCCAAGTCCACTTTCTAGTCACACTGACCAATAAAGAACCAGACTGTGTGAAATTGTGACAAATCATAAATTGCTAATATGCATCATTTGCGGAAGAGATGCTTATTACAGTATATTTATTTTTGGATACAGAAGTCAAATAGAATGGTTGGGACAATGTTGAGGGAATGGTTGGCACTGACGCGAATTACCTGTAACTTGGAATTGGGGCTCATTTTTTTGAGATTTATCTGTAGACTGCACTTTAAACCTCTACTGTATGAATCACGGTGGTGCGTCATGCCTTAAGAACTCTTGGTTTGCCAAGCAATGTATTTTCTGATGGCGGGAAGGCCAAAAGGATGGCGGTGACTTCCAAAGCTACTTTGAAGTGCTTGCTGGAGATAGTTACTCCTTAAGTTCTATCTGCATTACCATCAAATCATACACTTGTGAAGTCCTATCCCTGATGTCATAGTTGCATAATATTTTAAGGACTTTCCTCTGAGGGGTTAGGGATTTAGCTCAAGAGGTACTGTGCCTACCTTGCACAAGGGCCCAGGTTCAATCCCTAGTGCCACAAAGAAAGGAAGGAAGGAAGAAAGAAAAAAAGAAAGAAAGAAAGGAGAACTCTCCAGGCCCTTTATAGCGGGGATGGCAAACCTTTTAGAGCTTTCAGTGGTAACAAACAGCTGGCTGTGACACAAGTGCCATAGGTTTGCCACCAGTGGGCTAGGTGTTCCAGTCGTGCCTTCCTCATCTATTTGGTAACTCACCTCTCATTGCACTGGTGATTATATAATGCAGTTGCTGGTTTAAACATCTCACTCTCCCCACTGGATTACAGGCTCCTGAACGTTGGTAGCTGTCTGAATCTGGTTCAGTTTTTGTAATACCAGCCTTCAGATGGGAGTGGACTTGTGGTAGACATTCAGTGGGTTTGCTGAATGCCCAAGTGAATCACGGTGACTTATCTGTATATTATTTTGCCCTTCTGTATGCATGATTTCTCTGTCCTTTTGGGCTACAAAGTATTTATCGGTATGGGATGGAGCTTATTTATCTAGGTCCTTTATTTTACCTAATGTAATACTTCACATAAAGTAAATGCTCAGATAGCTGTTGAAATAGCGGGTTGATGATGCACTAATCAGTAGAGAAAGGCACGGAAATGAGTTCCCAGGGCCATATTGGTGGCCTTTCCTGTAACAGAAACCGTATGTCCTTTAGGGCTCAAAAGAGTTGGTGAAAATCTACAATGCTGGCAGCTGGGGTGATATCAAGATAGAGTTCACATTAATACAAGAGGGAAAAAAGTGACTGACATCCTGTGCTTCAGACAAGTCCACAAGAAGGAAGACACGGATCCACTATGTCTCATCCAGTGGTCACCTGAGGGTCAGGAGATTTAGTTCAGTGGCACCGTTGCCTGCCATGCAAGTGCAAGGTCATGAGCTTGATCCCAGTGGTGCACAAACAAAATAAAAACAAACGAATAAGCAAAACCAAAGTTGTAACATGAAATTCCTTTGCTATCTATCATCTTTAGTTTAATAACCAAGATGACAAATACAGGATTTTAGTACAAACTAGATGGTATCTGAATCCTTTATGTTTGTGCAGAGTTTTCAAATATTAAAGGCATTTTATAAAATAAAGCCACTTAACTACCTATAATTTAACATATGTCTTTACTTAGAGAAACAGACAATGAGATCTTTAGCATCTAATGTAAAAATTCACTTCATGGATGATTATCTCCTACAACCAGCACTACAGGCCCAGCCATTCACTTATTTCATTTACTTTCCATGAATTTTATTTCAAGTTACTTTATTCCTGATAAGGCATACTTTACTAACGTATTTTCTGAGATCAACTGTCAGACTAAGGAAGAGTTTGAGTTTAGACTTTATACCTGGACATTCATAGAGAAGTCTATCAAAATTGATATCTGAACACTAGTAAGATTTACAGGAAACTAGCATGGAGCAAAGTCATCTAACAACAGCTTACTTTCTGTTTCTCCAGTAGCTCGTTGGAAAAAAATAAACACTAACTTCATAGGAGAAATCTCTCAAGTCTGCATGGTTGGCTGCACTACAGAAACTGTGACTATGTGCTGGGATTGTTTTTTTTTTGGTCTTCTCTTGATCTTGTCAGCATATCATTAATTTGCTATTAAGCTACCTGATTTACAAAGTTTATTTTGTAGCACAGCATGGTTTGTTTCTCTCCTTAGCGATCTCAGGAGAAAACAAATTACTATGTAAGATGCTGAATGACTAGAACTTGGCAGATATAATATTTCTAGTGTTTTTCCGGCTCCATTGAGAGGCTGTCAGTTCCTAACAGCATTATAAACAGATGGCTAATTGTTACAGAGCCACATATTGTTAGTGCAGAAACTTGCCTATTTCTTGGTAACATATGGTTTAAAAAATAATCTTAGAGCATTTGTAGGCATAATGCCAATCCAAGATTAGTTCTTAAAAAAATGGGAGGGCATTCTGAATCATTTGTGTATTAATATGTTATATTCAATTAAGGGCAAAACTTTGGTTTCCCAAGAGAAATTTGACTATGTCTGTGCCCATCGGTTTCCTAGGGTTGCTATAACAAATTACTATGAACTGGGTGCCTTCGAACCACAGAAATGTATTCCTGCACACTCTGGAGGCCAGAAGTCCCAATTCAGGCTGTCAGCAGACCTCTCTCCCCTTCCCCATCCCTTTTCTCCTTCCTTCTCCATTCCTCCCTGCTCCGTTTTTGGCCTGAAGGCTCTAGATAGGTCTGGATATTTCCTTGCCTGTTCATGGCTGCTGGCAGTTGACAGCAATCCTCGGAGCTGCTTGGCTTGTGGTCCTGACCCTCAGCATCTGCCTTTATCCTTACAGATGTTCTCTTCCTGTGTTCAGAGTTTCTCTTTATAAGAGTACCAGTCATTGGGTGCAGGTCACCTGACTTCAATATGACCTCCAGCTAATTTGAGTACTTACATAATTGCAAAATAAGGTCACATTCTCAGGTTCTAAGGGTCACAACTCATACTGTGATACAGTCCCACGTATTCACTCCAGAACTTGTTAAAAACATTTCAGTAACCTCCAGTTTTCTTCTTGGTGGAGTGCCTCTGCTCTAAGAGAACACTGGAAAGCTTTCGTTTCCAAGGGGAATACAGTATGTGTGTTTGGATTAATACCTGTTCTTTGCTCTTGAAAGCAATGTCTCATTCAGCTCACCACACTTGGGTCCAGAACGGCAGAAAGTTGGCCTTTTCAATAACATATTGTGTAGTTAGTATTGGAAAGGCTTCTTAGCATACAGGCTCTGAAGAAAATATTGTCCATGTTCTTGCTGTGAGACACACTGCTTAAATATTAATGTCATGCTTAATAACCTACTGAAACAGATGCAAATCATTTTCTTCTATGTAATTTGTATTAGAGATGCACATACCAGATGCACTGATTTTTCTAGTGCTCTGACTCTACTATATTTAAGTTGTATTGCATCATGTCAAAATTCTATTTCTGAACTTCATCTTCTACATGGTAAATGTGTTTGTCTTCTTAGGGGCCGACATCCCCATCGGCCCTTAGGACTGCTCCTTTCAATAATAAGCATAAGACTTTCTTCTCCTCATGCCAAGTTCCTGATCATTTATTGTCTTGAAGATGCTGGCACAGGATTAGAAAGTGAACTGGACTCATCCTAGTTCTAATATCTACCTATTCATATTGATAACATGATTGGTGAGATTTTAGAGGCACATTCATACCTAACACAAAGTAAAGATTTTCAGATTAAGTACACAGTCTTTGAAACCTTTTGCCAGTAACAATGTAAAAATGCTATATAAACTGGGCGTGGTGACTCACGCCTGTCATCCCAGCACTCGGGAGGCAGAGACAGGAGGATTGCTGAGTTCCAGGCTTGCCTGGGCTACATAGTGAGCTCAGAGCCAGCCTGAACTACAAAGCGAGACCCTGTCTTAAAAAAGAATGCTATATAAAAGTGATATTTAGATATTCAAATACATTTAACTTGGAGAAGACAAATTAAAAAAAATTAGATTGCATACAAATAAAACAGCAACATTAACATCTGTCTTGCACAGATACATATGTAATAATTCCACATGTTGGCAAAATAATTGATCAATATTTTTGTGAAAACACAGGAAGTGTTTCTTTTTTACTTTTCCATGCTTTGGCTATAAATTTAAAGTAGGTTAGCTAAGATAAAGTGTGCAAAAGATACCCTAACCTATTGGGGTTGTAAGCAAAGCTCTGCAGACCCAGTGTGGACCATGGAGCTCCTCCTAGAATAATGTTCTCACAGAGCCACGCCTCCTCCTGCCTCTGGCTTTCCCTTTCTCATCCCTCATCTTTATGTCTGTCTGGGACAAATTTCTCCAGGGAATTTGGATACTTGGCGGGTTCTCCTGAGAACAGTAAATTTTCATGGACTTTGGCTATACTCAGATCTGGATACTTTTAAGACTGTTCTGGATTTTCAAATATCACTGATAAATATTTTCCAAAGTTTGAAAAACAAAAACAAAAGCAAAAACAATCAAAAAAACCCCACCACATTGATGATGGGTTTTGTGACTGCCAGAATTTCAGCTGTCTTATGTCAGAGCTGGTGAGCCCGTAGTGGCTGTTATTGTTGAAAGCTCTAAAAGGTTTACCTTCACTGCTTTATACGGTTAATTCTTTTTTTTTTTTTTGAGACAGGGTCTCGCTTTGTAGTTCAGGCTGGCCCTGAGCTCACTATGTAGCCCAGGCAAGCCTCGAACTCAGCAATCCTCCTGCCTCTGCCTCCCGAGTGCTGGGATGACAGGCGTGAGCCACCACGCCCGGCACTGTGCTGTGTGGTGCTGATTGCTGGTTGTGGTGCTGTTTTATGTGGTTACCGAGGATCGAACCAGGAGCCTTGCGCTTGCTAGGCAGGTGCTGGAACCACTGAGCTAAATCTCCGGGCCTATATGGTTAATTCTTTAACAGAAGTATTATCCACTAACCATTACTTGAAAAGAGATTCAATTCCAAATGGCCCTTCTAATTTTGCCTTATATTTTTGACGATGTATGACTATATTTTATATTCATCTATTAATGACTTATGTTAGTTAATTGTGACTGTTAATTTTGATATGGAACCCACATGGGATTTAGAAAGGCCTGGTGGATCAGCAGAGCGGCTCCTGGGCGTGTCCGGCTGCGTCATGGGGGCGTGGCCTCGGGTGCTACTTCCGTCCCCCTGGATTCCTCTCTGGCCAGGTGAGCAGCTTTGCTCCTCCCAGTCCTTCCTTTGAGATGTTCTCCCAGCGGAGCCAGCCCGTCGGGGACTGAGAACACAGGTCAGTTAAACTTCTTCTTCGAACTGGGCATGTCAGGTGTTTTTTTTTCCAGCAACTAAGGCATTAATAAAGCACTTTTAGAACTGGCATAGTGTGATGTAGCAAAGGTATTCTGTCTGTTCCCAAATGAGCACTGGGCACACGATACATGCAAAGCATCATGCGAAGTCCTGCAAACAGATCTCCCCTTGGTACCATTCGCTCTCTCTCCGTCTCAGCAAGTAAACAGGACCTATTTGTGAGTTCCGAGGTGACGGTCTCCACCAGTTCTCCACCTGCTTTCAGTCACCTTATTTTTCACAAGGGCGCACTGTGTGCTACTGGGAGGAGCAGGCTCGGGATGCCCACGGGCGCTCGGACCGGCCAGGCTTTTACAGGCCCCGCTCTGTGACTCTGTTGCTCTTGCATCTAGCACGGCCTGAGTTCTGGACCTCATTTTCTAAAGACTGTAAGGAGATTCCAGTAAATAGTCAAGTCTGGGAAACATCGCTCAACAAGGCGCAGGGAGTGAGTCGCAGGAGGCGCCAGTGTGGGCAGATGAACTGAGCATGTACTCGGCTACGCCTGGATTCAGGGAAAGAAAAGCCTTTCTCTTAAGGGTCCAGGTGGTTTCCTGGATCTCAGAGTAATCAAGGGGCGTCCTAATGTGGGGCCGAGAAAGTGATTCTCTAGGTCCAGACAGCTGGGTCTAGGGAACTTAGCCTGGAAAGACAGCTTCACTTTGAGGGGCTCCATCGTCCACGTGGAAGGGGTGAGCTGCTGAAATCAAGATGGGAAGAACTCCCTTTCAGACATCTGAGACGCACTTTTATTATTACCTCCACCAGGTAATGTGGTGAGTGAAAGATTTTTGGAGGGCTGAGCATTGGTAGATACTGTATTTTTTATGCTTTTTCTTCCTGGGGTTGAGGGATCGGTAGATACCAGGGAACGCTGTGTTGTGCTACAACAGAACAATGGGTCGTGAGAGGGATTTTTGTAGTGCAATTTTCATTTAATATTACCCAAGCCTAGGGGAAGAAAAGCTTTATAGAAGCAAGGTGTGGCGGAGAAGCATTGTGCTAAGATGACACTCAGGCTTTTAAAGCCTACATTTTAGAAGACACAGCGGGCAGCCTAAGCAACCTCTCCATGGACCTTTTCTTCCACTTAGGTTCAGGTTCAGAAGCCACACGGGGACATGAAGTGGCTCACACCAGTCAGCCTCCTGGGGAGCCAGAGTTAACGGCTTCTCCCTCCTTCTGTCTGTGGTCAGTCCATTCTCCTCCCCGTGCACCAGGGACCTCGCGAGCCAACAGGAGCGAGACTCAGGATCTCTGTCTAACGGAGTGTGTCTAATAGAAATACGATGTGAGCCCCATATGCAATCTAGCATTTTCCGGTACTCGCATTTAAAAAGTAAAAAGAAACGATTGAGATTTTTTTTAAAAAATCAGTTTCGGCATTTTATTTCACCAGATGTGTTCAAGATACTGTATTTCACAATGTAACCAATTATTAATAAGCTATTTCCTATTTTCTCTTTTATTTTGTTCTAGGTCCTTAAAGTCTCATGTATTGTATGGTTACAGTATATCTAAATTTTGTCCCTTCATTTTCATGAGGAATCATTAATTTATGTGTAGGTGCCACGTAATTCACAGTGGAAAGAGTAGATTGGCATACTGAAGTTGATTCAGATAGACTTAAAAGTCTTCCAAGTGAAGTGAGCATTAGCCTAAATAAAACTTGGATGTGTTCATCATAGAACCTGTGTTCTGAATACTCAGCTGTTGTGCGGGGCTGGTGGGCGCTGTACCGGACAGTATGTGGCCGTCTACCCTGGGTCTCTGGTCCTGAGAGCGGCATGTGGTGCGGATTTTCATGTTTCCTGAGTGTTGTGTGTACACAGTGGGGCCGCAATCACCTGTAAGTCCTAAGGACTCTTGAAAAACAGGAGGCCAAGGTTTCATGCTGCTCCATCAACACGGTCCAGGCTGATGTTTTGATTTCTCGTTGATCTTGCTTCCTGTTTTCAATTGCTTCGTGACCCAGAGCAGAGAGAGAGTATGCCAAATGCTTAACCTTGAAATACTTATCAAGATAAAAGTTCACTACTGCCCTGATTTCTAAAACTATAACCTTTCTTTTTCAAAGGTTTACTATTTTGTTATCCATACACTTTACACTCTTACTCTTCCAGTGGAAAGACATGCCATGTCCTGCTGCCGTATTCACCCGTTCTTCAATGACAGGAAGCAAGCTTTAATGTTATGAATCCTAAATAAAAGAGTCATCCAGTAAAATGACCACATTGCTCTGGAGTTATGGATACAGGCTATCAACACATAACATCCTGCAGAGTGTGTGTACTTGTTCTAAACTACTTTTGATTCTCCATTTCTGCTAAGCTTCAATTGTTCTCTCTGAATTCCAAATACCAGTTTCAAAACACTGAGGTGATTCTTCTACAGGATGGCTTTAGTCTTTCTTAAACTCGCTTCCATAGTCTCATAATGTTACAATTCTAATTGAAACTGTGCAACTCTCAATGACTTTTAAGTCTAGACATGCTCGATAAAATCATATACAATGTGTAGGGTGAGGTATTTTGAATTTCTGGTGTCTAATCAATGAAAGCCTGAATTTATCACGTACAAAGAGGAAGAGACAGAAGATGATATTTATAGATCATCGACACAAACCACCACCTACTATACACCACTACACTCTACAGAATGAATCACTCAGAAAATAAACATATTAGATTTCAGATCGTGGAGTGATTGTGCCAAACCAGATTTTCGTGTTCATGGTGCAAGCAGTTTAATTAATGCCCTTTAAATGGAAATAATCATGTATAATCAGCTTCTACTTTGGATTCTCCTACATTAGAATTTGTGAAATTTCAGAGAAGGGATGGTTTGAAATTTGCATGAGATTTATTAGGAGAATAAACAAACAGCATTTTAAAAGCAGGGCTTTCCTATGCAAGGAAACAGCTATTGCTAAGGAGTCGATGCATATTGCTTTCTGCTAATATACACATGAGATGTCTCTGTGCTTTAACGCAGGCACTGCAGGACATTTCCTTTGTAATGGCTCCAGCTATGTTTTTGAATGAAGCCTAGAATTAAATGCAATAAACTTGTACATACTCCTGTTGAGATAGTAGGTGGTGATGCCTAATTCAGACTTGCCTCCTCTCCAATTAATCTTCCCCAGTGAGTTACGACTGTCCATAAAAGAGAACTGACAGTCCGGGAAAGGAGAGCTACTTAGGTTCTTCAGAAAATAAGTGACATTAGCAGACAATGAGTGGAAGGGAGGGACAGGGAGCCGCAGCCTCACTGCCATCTGTGACTCCTGAAGGCACTTTCACGACAAGTCCTTTCTCTCTGGAGAATCTAAAGCAGACACACAAACTGCTGCCCTGCCTCCATCTGTGAGCCAACTTGCCGCCTCTTCCCGGCTGTGCGTGAACTTTGGGCTAAGGGGTGAAGGAGGGTGGAGGACAGAAAGGAAACTAACAGCAGAGAGAATGACAAAAGCATAGCTAGAGTCTGGTAACTCTACGACCCGAATGTCTGGATTCAATCAAAGGTCAGCAATCAGGAGAGCTGGGAAGACTTCAAACTGAATGGGGAAAAAGGAAAATGGAAAGAATCAATAGATGCCAACCAGAGATGGCAGATTTCAAAGCAGCCGCTCTAAAAATGCTTCAAGGAACAATTATAAATACACTTGAAATAAGCGAAAAAACGTGAAGCCCCGGAACAAAATGGGACCCGTAGAAAACCCTTATTAAGGTCACTCAATCTCAATACAGAGTATTACATTTTTAATTTTAATGCATCCACACATTTTGTTAGGGATTAACGTGAAGAACAATAGAGAGAGAGGTACAGGGTTCTCTTTTGTTCTATGTAATCATGGTGCTAAATCGAGTTAGAACTTTCTACAATAGCATTTTGAAAACGATACTGAAAAAGGTCTCATTCGCACCTCTGTGAATTTAGTTTGCCAAATAGCAGAGGGGTGGAGAGACACTCTGAAGAAGAGGGCTGTGTGCGGCTCAGAACCTGAGAGCCTGGCAGCTTGACTCTGCATGTTCACTTATTAACTAGCCCAGCAATTCACAGGGCAGAGAGAAATTCATAGGGTAACCCCAGACCCTCCGAGCTTGTGCTCACATTTTATTTTTCCAGGACTGGGGACTGAACAGAGGCCCTTCGAACTGAGTGACGTCTCCAGACCCTCCAGCTTTTGTTATCGGAGACAAGGTGTTGGTATGCCACCCGATCACAAACCTCTCACCCTCGTGCCTCAGCATCCTGGGGTGCTGGTAACAGGCATGTGCTGCCAGGCCTGGCGACAGGTTATCGCTTTGGAGTTGTCATAGAGGGGAGGAAACAATAGGGATTTTTTTCAGAAAACTCTATTTTGTTTTAAGTCGTTTTTTTTTTTTTGCATTACCAGGGATCGAACTCAGGCCCTCGTGCTTCCAAGATAAGCGTGGTACCACTTGAGCTAAATCCCCAGCCCCTTTCAGTAATTTTTGTTCTATTCACATTTGCAGTGACACTACCACCAAGGATTCTTTCCTCTTGTTCAGTGTTGGAGACTGAACCCAGGGCCTCCTATGTGCTAGCTAAATGCTCCATCACTGAGCCACTTTCCTAACTTGTGAATGATTTTTTAATGTTTCAGAATAAATTCACCGAGAAAAGTTCAAATCCTCTCCTTATACTCCCTTAGTAAGTCAAATAAATTTTTAAAAAGATGTTTGTCAAATGGTGATTAAAAAGTGACCTATTTGTTTTTACGGAGGGTCTTAATTTCAAATGCTGTTAAAATGTGACTTCTCTCCAGAAAAAAATCTCTTCCCCAGGGCCACTTAATGATTTTTATTGTTATGGTTTGAAAGTAACTTGCAAAACTCTCCCTGTTGGGCTTTTCCATGTCCATTTCACCTGCATTTCCATTTCAAGGCCACATATTTTAGAAACAACCATGCCAATGTCACTGGCCTCCTGGACATTAACTTTGGCCGTAGGAAAGAAAGACTGGTCCACTGAATCCTCCGTCACCCTGCTCACAGATGTGCAGGGGTAGCAGGCGACTTGCTCAGGAGCTGTCCGAACTGAAGGGACAGGAAGAGAAGCGGTGTCCCTTGGGTATTTCAACCGTATAGTTCCATGTCCTGGAGAGCCATATCAAGATAAAGTTCATGATTCACTCTCAATTCTCTGGCCCTACATTGATCTGCACAGAATCCTTATTATAGAGATGAGCTCAGAAGGGGACAGTCAGAAAGGCAAACTTGATTCCTATTCAAGAAAGAGTTGTAGCGAACGAGCTTTTCTAAAAGTCTTCATTCCTAAGTGTTAGCTCAAAGATGATTAATTTGGTTTTTTCTCACATAAACAATGATGCTGAGAAATCAAATTACTCAATCTGCTGGTATATTAACATTCATAATTGTGTTTATTGAAACACATGGTGATTTAGTTGATGAAAATGTAATATTGGCTTTGAGATATTTTCATATGTGCAGATGGCCATAACGGTATTACTATATTATGCTAATGGTCACTTTACAAAACTGGGAAGTTATAAAATGTAGCAGAATATCGCTGCTTTCTGACATTTTTTCCAGTAGAATCTCAATGATATATTAAATCAATCATATTTAGTATACTTCCAGGAGAAATTTTACTGAACAATTATCATCCTGATTCAATATACTTTTCAGAGGGCTTAGCTGGAGCTGGCATGACCGATATAATTCAGTTTCTCACATGGAGATAGAGAGGATCTTTTGACTGTGATTCTATTTTTGAAATATAAACAAAATTAAAATTTCTTGTGAAGTGGCAATGATACAATGATTAATTAAAAGATCAGCCTTTTGTTTTTGAATTCTGATCTTTAAATTCTATGGATTTTGTTCCTTGCTTTTTCGGCTTGTGTAACTTGGAACTGTTTGGTAAATTAAATACTCTGTTATGTGTTCTCACTATTAAATAAAGTTTAAAGTTCATGTGCCCTTAAGAATCCACACAAGCGAAGAGAAAAGTATTTGAAAAGGAACTGAAATATTTAAGTATGAATATGGAATCTATTTTTCATTTTGTGTTAATATATATTTGCATTACATGCTTACATACCATGTGGACAGTTGGCACACACATATATATATATGTGTGTGTGTGTATGTATATATATATATACACACACACATCTCTATATATGTAATACATATATATATATAAAATATCTCCTAATTCTTCTTAAAAAAATCTTTTTTCTTTCCTTTTCTTCTACCTCTTGATTTCTTTCCCATTTGAAAATATTTACCTTCCTACTTTCTATTTGACTCTTTATTTAAATTTTGGGTAACTGACATAGGAGAACTCCTGTGACATTTAAGCTTGTGTATCAGATTTACTTCACTTAGCTTTCCAGTCTCAAGGTGTATCCAGTGTCCTGCAAGTGGGCTGTTTTATGTTTATCCTTCCTGTATGGCAGAGGAGTCCTCCACTGTTTGTAAATACCATATTTTCTTCATTTTTTATCTGTTGTTTCCAAGATTTAACTATTATGAATTGTGCTGCAATAAACATGGGTATATGTGAATCACTGTAAGACGATGTCTTTAATTATTTTGGAATGACATCTAGAAGGGGAATAGGTGGATGAAACATATTATGAGTTTTAGAGGAGTCTCCATACTGATTTCCACACTGATCTCACCACTTTACATTCCCATCAACAGTGCATGGTAGAAGGGTTCCTTTTCCCTGCAGACTCATCGGCTTTGATAATTATTTGACTTCTTGATAACAGTCCTTCTGAGTAATAAGGAATCTCACCCCCTCTATTTTTTTTTTCTTTTTCTGGTACTGGGAATGAAACTCAGGACTCTATACTTGCCAGAAAAGCATGATGCCACTGTGCTACACACTCGGCCCTGGAATCTTATGGTTTTAATTAGGATCTTTCTGATGGCCAGTGATACTGAACATTTCTCATGTATTTATTGGTCATTTGTATTTCTTCTTGTGAGAAGTGTCTATTCATTTCAGCAGCTCATCCTTTGATGGAGTCTTACATTGGAAGGTCTAGTTTTTTGAGTTCTTTATATATTATAGATATTAGTTCTATGTCTAAGGAGTATCTGTGAAATATTTTTTTTTCATTCTGTACATTGTCTCTTTATTCTGTTGGTCATTTCCTTTGCAGTGCAGAAGCTTTTTTTCAGGAGCATTTTAACTTGATATGACCTTGTCTACTGATTGCTGGTACTATTATTTGTGGCACTGGGTTTCTGCTCAGTAAGTCCATGCCTCTGCTTATGACTTCAAGAGTTTTATTTATTCTTGCAACCCAGAAGATTAAGTGTTTCTGTTTTAATACTTAGATCTTTGTGGCCCGTTTTGATTTTAGTTTAGTTCATGCTGTGATACAGGTGTCCATTTCAATTTTTTTCTGCATGTGGAGAGCTAAGTTTCCAGCGTCATTTATTTAAGGGGCTGTCTTTCCTCCAATGTACATTTTGGGTCCTCTGTCAAAGTTCACATAGGTGTATTGCCCGAGGTCTTTTCTGCATCTTCTATTTCATTCTATTGATTCACAGCTCTGTTTTGGGGCAAGTACCAGCTGTTTAATCACTGTAGCACTGAGATATAACTGCAAATCTGGGATTGTAAAAACTCCTGCTTTGCTCTGGTTACCCGGGATTGCTCTTAAACTTTTTGTTTTATAGGAATTTTGGAATTGTTTTCTGAAGTTCTGTGAGGAATGCTTTGGTATTTTGACTAGGGTTGTGTTAAATGCATGTACTAGTTTTGGAAGTACAGCCAATAGGCCTATATTAACTCCCCTTGTCCAAGGAGGGGATGCATTTCCATTTTTGGTCCTGGCTTATTTCCTTTTCAGAGCACTGTACTTTTCATTGTAGATGATTTTCACTTTCTCAGTTACGTTAATTCTAATAATTTAATTTTTCTTGATGTTTTTTAAAAATGGTAAGCTTTTTCCAAATTTTCTTCCCCCTCAGTGAGTCCATTATTGGTGTTCAGGAATGCTATTTTTTTTGTTTTGTTTTGTTTTGTTTTGTTTTGAGACAGGGTCTCACTTTGTAGTTCAGGCTGGCCCTGAGCTCACTGCGTAGCCCAGGCGAGCCTCGAACTCAGCAATCCTCCTGCCTCTGCCTCCCGAGTGCTGGGATGACAGGCGTGAGCCACCACGCTTAGCTGTTTTATTCTTGAGGAAGTATGGAGATAATATCTCCCTTAATCAGAGGCTGCCACTGACTAGCTATATGATCACTGGTAAATTATTTCGCCTGGATATTAACCTTGTTATCTATGAAATAGGAATAATATATCTACTTCACCATGATCATGAAGATCAAATGAATTATTTACTAAAAACACAGTTGTACACCTATGAAATGAAAAAGCAAATGTTTATTTTTGCTAATGAAAAACAAATGGTAAAATCGATCAACATTAGCTAAGTATTACAATATTTATTTTGTGAACTGTCATTTGGTTTATGATTCAAAAGTCATCCATTTTATTAAACATGGTTGAATGATTTTAAGGTTAGTGGTTTCTTAATGTACACATCACTGTATGGATTAGCAAGGATTTCTATTTTTTGTTATCACTGAAGCCAAACATTTAAAAATACATAATTCCTTAGATGTATTCAGTTTATACCTTATATTTATGTACCAATATATTTTTATGTTCCTCAAAATTTCATACTTATTGAAATATTCTTGCTTTGAATTGATTACTCCCATTTGGGTCTTGCCCAGACAATGCTTTTGTGGATTCTCCTTGAAGCTGTCCTGGAATTTCTGAGCAGCCCTTCTTGTCTTCACCTGCAAGGACAAGGCATGTGGACAAACTTGGGAACTAGCACAGAACTTCTACGCAAAACAGAATCCAAGAAATTTAGGTTTTGTCCAAATCCTTAATTACCTTTACACCTGGCACAGTGCCAGCCACTGGGGATTCTCCTGATAAATGACATCTGTCTGGGTCTCCATCTTCTTTCGTTCACCATACCTGATCTTGACAGGTGCCTGGTCAGTTCTCACGTAAAGGACCTGCCTCCATATGCTGACAAGTGGCCACGAGGGAAGAGAATTTCTGCCAAATGCTAAGATAGTACTAGTGTTGGCTGTTCCTTCTTAGTATTGTCAAGGATCCAGCTCTTAGAAATATCCAGATGCGCAACTTTTGTTGTCATTACACAGACTCAGAGAGGAAAACAAAGAAGTGAATCAGTCTTTTGGACAATCAGGTAACAAGTTGGCTTCAATGCTTCAATTTGGCTCTTTGCTTATGATTATTCTTCACCTTCCTTGTGGGTACATTTCTTAGGGGTAAGAGTAGAAATTGACTGAGGGGGCCGGAGATTTAGCTCAGTGGTTCTGGCGCCTGCCTCGCAAGTGCAAGGTCCTGAGTGTGATCCCGGTAACCATGTACAGTGTTGGGCGTGGTGGCTCGCGCCTGTAATCCCAGCACTCGGGAGGCAGAGGCAGGAGGATTGCTGAGTTCCAGGCTTGCCTGGGCTACATAGTGAGCTCAGAGCCAGCCTGAACTACAAAGCGAGACCATGTCTCAAAAAAAAAAAAAAAAATTGATGGAGGTCTCTTATTATATTGATTACTTCTATAACTAGGTTTCTTTCTGGTTTTGACAGTTTGCTCAATAAATCTTTGCTGAAGTAAGAATAGAATCTGAAGCCTTAAGTAATACTATCTATTTATGAGCCTGCCTAGATTAAGCTTAAAAGACTGTACTTTTCTTTTTTTACTCCCAATAATCTTCATAATTTCTCAAGAGTCACAGGACTTGATCTTCAGTGGGAGGACACCTATGATATGCCTTCCTGACTGTCTAAGCCAAGATTCCAAAAGCCACCTTGAAGAAAGCCTCGGAGTTTTGAGGCAAATTCCTCCGGGAACTCACCTTTCTCTTCTCCTCCCACTCGCTGAGTCTCCCTGGACTCCAGCCACTCCAGCACTCACCCTCATCTCCATTCAACCCGCCCTCCCACGATGTCTGCACTTTGAGATACCAGTTGTCTCACGTTCTCTTACTGCTTAGGCTTGTTTATTTCCTCCTAAGGGCTTTTGGAGTGAAGTTTCAAACTCCCTGCAGGTGGTAGTTAAACGACTCAACCTGACTGGCTCGGGAGCCACCTGGGGACTAGGTCAAGGACGCTCGTGGGTGTGTCTGGGTGGTCACGGGGACCTGACCATGGTTACTGTAGGTGGTCTCTGGCTCCTTCCTCTCCAGCACCGCTCCCCTGATCTGCTTCCTGGAAACCAGGAGCTAAATATCTTTGCTCTGCCACGCCCTTCCACTATGATGCTCCTGCCTTGGAGTCAGCGGACTGTGGAGCAAAATATCTAAAACTATCCCATTAATCCTCCTTTAAAGGACTGTATGTCAGCAACAGGAAGGCCAGTACATGAGGTGAACGTGCAAAATCAAATCTAGGATGATCTTATCTAGAGATCTAAATGTCATTACATCGGCAAACATCACATTTCCAAAGAAAGTCACAGTCCTAAGGTACCAGGGGTTAGGATTTGGATGTATCTTTTTGGGAGACACAATTCAAGCCACCACAATGTTTATTCTCAAGGATGTATCAGACTCTACTTTGCACTGTGGTTCACAAAATATGATTTGCTTAGAGGCAAGTTGAGAAATAAGAGAGAAAAGAAGTTTCCATTTCAGCTGAGCCACACTGAAAAGAAGAGCCAATGTGCAGCCAAAGATGAGTGTTATTGAGCACCCTTAAATGCTGTTGAAATAAGTGAAAATCCTACCTACTCTGACACTAGTATTATAATTAGCCAGCACTTGGTGTAGAGAGGGGCACCAAAGAGGATATAGAGGAAGCTCATTAATATACTTTCTCATGAAAACAGGCAGAATTTTAAACATAGAACTCAAGTGACAGTGCTGGGTTTTCTGTTGAAAGGGAATCTTCCTGTTGCAGTCGGAGGTCATCCGGTCACCGAGGATCACAGAGGTAGGAGAGGGCCCTTCAGTCAGGCTAGGTGTCTATGAAAGGCTCAGAAACATTAATCTGGCAGTTTCGAAAGGGAAAGAAATAATTGAAAAAGCGACAGAAAGGAAGAAGCGAGATAGCTATTAAAACGTTGAATTCTGGTAGAATTACAAGTATATTTTTACAATGTATTTTTAGATGGCTTCTTTCACAGGCCCCAACACAAAATGCATTACAGAAAAGCACAAAAGAGCAATAGTCCTTTTTATGAGATGCTGCCTGTACCAAAAAAAAAAAAGAGATAAGATTTAGCCAGCAGCAGGAATTTGTTCCACCTAGCTCTAAATGGAAATCACTTTTAAAGCAATTATGGGAAAATTTAGCCAGGTTCCTAAACAACATAGCATGTTCAGTGCAAAGACTGTTTCGTGGAGCTTCTGCCAGCAAGTCATTATTCTTACACGAGGAGGGGCAGATGCATCATTCTGTGTTACAGGAAAGCTCAGGAAGAAGAACATGGACATTAGTAGATGAGCGAAAGAGAACTGATTTATAGGGTGGATTGACTTGACTGTGTGGAAGGAAAAAATAAAGTGTCTAATCTTTTGATCCTCCCTTTCAAATGTGCACCTTCTTCTCCATGACTTCTGTCTTCATGCTGTCCCCTGCCTCTTGACACTGGTCCTGCCATCAGGGTCGCTAATTTCCTAAGTGGCATGGAGCACTATTCATCTCTCCTTCTGTATCTTTTCCCACTGCACCTGGGACAACAGCTTGGGACTACATTTCCCAGAATGCCCTGCCCACAGAGCTGCACTTTGGGTTCTTCCAGTGGAAGCCCAGGATGAGATCTGGACGTGGGGAAGAAGTACACTGTGGTAGTGTTCTGTAGGTGTGCAGGCTCTGGGACATACCCAGCTTTTGGTAGCTCACTGGTGAGCTCAGAAGTTCACCAATGGATACCACAGGCATCTGTGACCTGTGGTGATCGATATCCTTCAAGGCCTGACAGCAGAAGCGATGTCTAATCCCTGGTAGACAGTAGAAAAGCTAAGAGACCAACACTGCTTGACCTTTCTATACCTCAGCTGCCCCAGTCTTTCCATCACTGCTTTTATCCCATCACCTCTTTGTTAAGTCTCTCTTTCCTTGGGATATTGGAGTAAGCTCTATTTCTTTGACAAATTCAGTAAGATTATAAAGTATGTGCTTTAAAAATATAGTTTGTTGCATGTATCTGTCCCAGAATTCAGGTCTTATTGCAGATTACTAAACAATGACCTTTTTCTTGAACTGAAACATACCTGGTGTATTTATAATGCTATTGTTTTAAAGCAGCCTGCACATTACTGATAATCACTGACCACTTTAAGGGCTACAATGCAGAGCACATAGAGTTTAATGTATGTTTGCACCGAACAGATAGTTACTGGTCTCATATGATCAGGCGTAGTTGCATCTGGAGATTACTCACTCTCATACTTAATAAGAGTTCTCCTGCCTTCTTGAAGGCTCAAAGGCCTCTGTGATGTCTATACAGTCTGTGGGGAGCAAGGCTATGGCAATGGAATTGGTAAACCTTTCTTTTGTTTGAAGAAAATAAGGCAGAGAAAAACTTACTTCCTTAAGGGAATACACTCTCTCCCTTCTGTGTTTCTTTGAAAGCGGGGCTTTGGTCTGCTATTCAAAACTGGTACCTGCTTCTTGAACATTTAGCTGAGCCACAGGCACAGCCCAGCAGCCCACAGAAACTTGTTAATGTGAGAGAAAGTTGCAGGAAAGGAAGTGCCATGCTCAGAGCATGGTGCCTGG
This sequence comes from Thryonomys swinderianus, assembly GCA_004025085.1. Classification (NCBI taxonomy): domain Eukaryota; kingdom Metazoa; phylum Chordata; class Mammalia; order Rodentia; family Thryonomyidae; genus Thryonomys; species Thryonomys swinderianus. Next base: position 8,222 of record PVIC010003886.1, on the reverse strand, counting down.
TGGATGTGTTTCCATCTGGTAGTTAAGACTTATTTTTGCTTCCTTCCAAACAACTCTATGATCTGCCTGGTGCCTGACAAACAGGAGCTAATCTATGACTGATGACTCCCCCGTTTTCCTCTCTTGCTCTGAACTTAGACAAGGGAAAATATTTGGGCTGAAATAATTTCTCCTTTATAGACTGTCTACAGTACTGAAGAAAGTGGATGCTATATACCGAATGTTTGCATCACCCCCAAATTCACACACTGAAACCCTCAACACAAAAATGATGATCTAAGGAGGTGAGACCTTGGGAAGTGATTGCTATGGGGTTGGTGCTCTTAAAAGAGATGCCAGAGAGCTCCTTCCATCCTGCCCGCTACCCAGGTGAGCCATCTAGAAATCAGAAAAGTCTCCCCATCAGATGCCACCTTGACTTTGGACTCCCCATCTGCTGGACTGTGAACAATAAATGATGTTTCTAAGCCACCAGTTCTGTTTTCTGTTGTAGCACCCTCAATTTTTCAGAGACAGTGGGCTCAGCACATCACCCATAGTCTGAGACTGACACATTTGTTGGCTTCCCTAAGTGGAAGCAAAATTCATCCGAGTGTGTTTGGACAGGAAGAAGTACTTGGGATTCTCTTGCACTAAGTTCCATTTCTGGATCAGCGTGTTTTCAAGATTATGAGAGAGTTTCTGGGTAAAGCAGATGTGAAATTTATGTGGGATCCGTATGATTCCCTGGAGCCCTGTGTCTTTGTGACCCCCACCTCGGGGGACCGCGGGGCCCCCACAGCTGCTCTGCATTTCCCAGCAGGGGTCTCAGGGCCTGTTCCCTGGGGAGGATCTTGGGATTCCGAAACACAGACCATTTGTTCCTATAATTTTCTTGAATACAAAGCAGGACTGGAAGGGAGTATCGTAGCATGGATGTGATTTGCATGGGTTTTCAGAACTGTTCCCACTTGGTTCCGTTGCCCAGAGTCTTATGACTCTGATCCAGTTACTTAACATTTCAGCTTTTGTATTTGTAGCATAGGAAAACTGCCTGTGTCATAGGCATTTGTGAGGACGGACTGAGATATGTACATCAAGTACTTGGCGCACAATAAGCACTAATGAAAGAGAGCCACGCTCATCATTGACAAACATGACATTTTAAGCCGCCTAACTCAGCATCATTAGCTCATCTGTCTTATTGACACTTAATCAAGACAGCTTCTAAAGTCTGAGCCCATATTTATGTCCCGATAATTCAACTGTGTACTCCAGTTCATTTTCTTTAACCAAGCTGCAGCTAACTCCTGTGGCATGATTGATTTTGCCAGAGTGATTGTGCATATCCAACACAAGATCTTCCCATCTGCCGCTCAACCCCATCTGCTCCTGCCTCCAGCTGATCAGTTTCATATCCACTTGGTAAAGGGCCACCTGAAAAAAAGTCTCCACTATGTTCTATGTCCTGAAGAAACCTCGAGAAACATTCGGTGCGGAGAGTCTGGCCATTTGCACAGTATTAAGCCTCAGCAAATTATTTCAGGGAAAGTGGGGGAATTTACCATATGGTGTTGTTATTGGTGGTAAAGTCAGATCATCTTCAAGTTATATCGTAATAATAAAATTCGTGATTGGCAGAGTTGCGAGTCCGCTGCCGGCTCAATGCGCGTCGTTCGGTTACTGCGCTGCGAGGCGGGTTTGCTGGGGGGCCAAGTGCGCCGAAGAGGAACCACTTTATTTTCATGGCATGCTTCTATTTCCCCACAAATAATTAGGATACGTAGGCTGACTAGAGAAACCGGACGTGGAAGGTTTTCAGGCCTCCTTCGCAGAGCTGACCCTGGACGGCGATCGCGGGAGCCGCGTGACACGGCCACAGTGCCCAGCGGCCCCGGGGACCTGCTTGTCGCTCATGACGTGCAGAGACTGTGAGCTGCACTTCGCCTTCATGACCCATGTTTCCTCCACGTGGGATCCAACGTTCCATCGTCTCGCGTGGCACTTCCAACGTGACCAAAGGAGAAAGTGGAGCCAGTCTGTTTCCTAAAACCTGTGCCAACTTTGGCTTCAAGGTTACGTTCCTGCCGTGACCAGAGCTCTGCCAGAAACTGCCAGGAAGTCAGCTCAGGAATACATTTGTAACCTAGCATGGCACGCAGGAGGCACAGCTTCATATCCGAGCTAAGTCTCACCTACTTCTCTTCTTTTCTACTTTCCTCTCTTGTTCATAGGTGATTCAAGCAAGGGACACATTTTTCTTCCCAAATGACTCATTTCTCCACTGTGTGGATCATTGTCTTGCAAGTGTCACTCAACCAGAAACCATGAGAACAAGAATAATGGGTCCTGTATGAAAATCTTCTTACTGAAAGGATTGCTATTGCTGCCAAACTAGGCTTTTTTAATGAGTTTAATCCAATCAGGCATTTGTTTACTTCTCTTGACCTGGAGGACAGTTGGAAGCAACATTCTCGGTATTTTTTAATTCATTTTATTTCCACCTCCTTGGGCTCCACGAGGCTGTAGCTGATATTACTGGGTATTATGGGATAGCTCTTCTTCTGGTGGATCTAACATCCTCAATTTCAAACCCATAACTTAGAGAAGAAACAGTTCCCAAAGAAGGATAACAAACTTAAGTCATTTTACAAAGAAAGAGATCATCATTTGGGAAGTTTCATAAATCTACTTGTTTAGTAAATCTAACAACCTGCTCTACTTACAGAGTAAAAGCATGCATTCATTAAGCAAATATTTTTTGAGTCCCTCCTATTTGCCAGGGTGTATGCTAGACACTCTACACTTAGTACGAATGATTCATTCAACCACTGGGTAAGTTTGATTCTTGGAGCTTAAGTGGATTGCCAGGCCACGGAGCTCTGGAGGGCTTGATATTTAGTGGAGAGCAGTCAGGCTGACTGAGAAGCCTTATTCTATCCATTTCCCCACCAAGGATGGGGCGAGCAAAATCTTGGCACCAGGATACCTTTCATCGGTGCTAGGTAATTACTGAGATCATTACTGGCAAAGAGTAAGCCTTAAATTTCCCCAGCTTTGAATTAAGGGACCTATCCACTTAATGATACTGCTTTAAATGTTTGGATGAAACTATAAAGATGCTGAAGAACCAACCCGGTTCACTAAATTTTAACATGATGGGAAATTCTGCCTACTTTTGGAGTATAGATATTAGGAATGTAATTTCTACACAATTCCTAAGTTGAGAAAAAAACCCCAAGCAAGTTTCATTCACTCCAGCATCTCTACTGAAGAAGCTCACAAACCACATTGATCTATTGTTCTTTGGGTTTGAGGTTTCCATGATGTCACTGATAAAATTTTGGTAGAAAATCTTGGAGTATGAAAAACAAATGGCCCCAATTCAAGAGTGGGCATCTGAAATAAACAGACATTTCTCAGATGAGGAAGTAAAAGCAGCAAGGATATATGTGAAAAAATGCTCAACATCACTGGTCATTTGAGAGATTCAGATGAGAACAACATCGAGAGTCCACTTTACTTCAGAGAGAACGGCTGCTGTCAAGAAATCAACCAACAACAAGTGCTGGCGGGACTGTGGGCGGAAAGGAACCCTTCTCCACTGCGGGAATGGGGCCTGGCGCGATCACTGTGGAGGTCAGGGTGAAGACTCCTCAAAAAACTAGCACTGGAGGTCCCCTTTGACCCTGCTATTCCCGGCTGGGGATATTCATGAAAGAAGTAAGAGCATCATACCACAGTGACCTGGGTGCACCCACATGTATGGTGACACGGTTCAGAACGGCTAAATCCTGGACAGAGGCCAAATGCCTATCAACTGGAGACTGGATAGAAAAGATGCAGTTTTTAAAAATATAAACTGGAGTATTACTCAGCCATAAAGAACAATAATTTAGAGGCATTTATAGCTAAATGGATGCACATTGAGGCCATACTCATAAATAAAATAAATAGGACACAGACATGTCAATACCATGATTTCCCTGGTGTGAGAAACTGAAGACATAAACAAGGCCCAGCATGTACAATAGGGTGTGAAATAGGAAGAAAATGCCTAAAGGGAGACACCTGGGCAGGGAAAGGAAAAGCAAAGGAGGGAATGAAACACTTTGATGGTTAAATGAAAAAACTGAAACGAAGTTTATGTGTCTGGGAAGGGTGGGGGCTGGACGGAGGGCGGGGGATGGGCAAAAATAAGAATCAAGGTATGTGTACGGGCCGGGCGTGGTGGCCACGCCTGTCATCCCAGCACTGGGGAGGCAGAGGCAGGAGGACTGCTGAGTTCCAGGCTTGCCTGGGCTACACAGCGAGCTTAGGGCCAGCCTGAACTACAAAGAGAGACCCTGTCTCAAAAAAAAAAAAAAAAAAGATATTTGTACAGGTACAAGTTCTCAAAGAGGAATATGATCATAATGTATCCCTTTAATGTTCCAATAAACTCAATTTATTAAAGAAAAACAAATGGCTATTTTAAAGATACTAGGTCGTCATCATCATTATTGTCATTGTTATTATGTTGCAGTGCTGGGGATTGAACCCAGGGCTCTTTCAATGACCTGTCTCCAGCCCTTTTAAAAATATCTTTTATTTATTTAACCTTGGGAAAAATTCTTGCTAACTTGCATATGCTGCCTGCCTCAGTCTACCAGAGTGATGGGATTATGCATACGTGGCACCATGATCAGCTATTAGATCTGAATTTAATGTGGTTGTGAATCACACACATAGCATTAGATGTAGTTTCTGTACTCTGGTCATATTAAACTATAAATTCTGTGGAAATTCTTTCTTCTTACTATGTAGCCCAGGCAAGCCTCGAACTCAGCAATCCACCTGTCTCTGCCTCCCAAGTGCTGGGATGACAGGCATGGCCACCACGCCCGGCTCTGTGGAAATTATTGATCATGATAAAATTGATTGGTTAAGCTTTACAAGAATCTTAATTCAAACCAGTATCAAATAGGATACAGAATCTTGAGATTGTTCTAATTAAAGACTCAGAAGTATGGATTCTTAGCTCAGGATAAATTACAGGATTATGGTATCACAAAGTTTAAGTCTTCATTGAATTAGATAGAATACTTTTCATTGTTCTACTAAAAAGCTCAGACAAAATATTCAATTAGTCCTTTCATGTACTGCTAAAACATTTTCTTTTGTTTTCTTGGCTTCAGGGAAACAAGAGAAAGGGGATGAAAAATAAATTAAGATGCATTATGTACATGTATCAACTACACACAAGGAATGTAAACATATGTACTGCAAACATTAGAAATAAAGCGATAAAAAAAGAAAGGATTTCTCTAAATCTGCACATAATTGGTATGCTATTTTTTTTGGTTGTTGTTGTTGAGACAGGGTCTCATTTTGTAGTTTATGCTGGTCCTGAACTCGTTATGTGGCCCAGACTAGCCTTGAGCTCACAGCAATCCTCCTGCCTCTGCCTCCTGAGTGCTGGGATGACAGGGGTGAGTCACCATACCCAGGACTGTGGTATGTGGTGCTGGGGATCAGATTCTGGAACCACTGAGCTAAATCGCTGGCCCTAGCTATACTGTTTATTTTGTTTTTTGTTTTTTCCCAGTACCGGGGATCGAACTTGGGCCCTTGTGCTTCCACCGTAGGTGCGGTACCACTTGAGCTAAATCCCTGGCCCAGGTAAACTGTTTTTGATAGAACTCACACTATAGCACAGCTTGTAAACCTCTGACTGGTCCACATTGCTTGGCTTTCCGACAGTGCGTGCCATCATGTAGCCTGGTCTCCAGTTTTATCTCCTGCCTTACTGCCCTCTACTCCCCTATGAAGACCATTTCAGCAGCCTCCTTAAGATCATCTCTCCGGAAAGCTTCTCTTGGGCTCAGGAGTGCAGAGACGTCTCTGCTGCCCACGGATTCTCAGAGTGCCCCTGTCCCCGTGAGCTCTCTGGTGGTTGGTTTCCTGTTGCTGTCTCCCTCTTGATAGTCTGTGTGTGTGTTTGTATTTTTAACTGAATCATAAACATTTGGTGAAATATATTATGTTGTGTTTGCACATAATTGAGTACACAGTGTCAATTGCTTGCTACACCCCAACAAAAATTTCATGTCCCTTTATATTTATTTTGAATTTTATTGATTTTACTTTTATTATTTTTATACTTTGGAATTTTTTTCTGAGTAATAATAACTCTAGTTTCTGTTCTCAACAGACTCTTTTGCAATAAGGAATTATTCTACTCATAATCTTGTTATAAACTTTAAGTTCTACTCAACCATATTAATTGTAGCAGTGAATTGACATGTTCGATGCAATTATAAGAGGAAACACATCCACTCGGAGTTGGGTGGAAGGCATAGTCTCCATAAACTTCCAGGTCAATACTCAATTAACAACGACCCAGTGTCACCAACAGCACTTATCAAAGCACTTCTGAGGGTGTCTACAAATGGCATAAACCCTTGGAAACAAACACATACATCTCGTTTACCTTTTTCAGTTCCCTTTTAACAACTGAGTATATAAAACTGAAACAAGAATTACTTTTGTTTCAAAGGAGAAAAATAGAAATACACACAGCTACTGGGCATTGATATTTGGAATTATTTTTGTAAAAAATTACATACAACACACAGGAAACTATATTCAAGGAGCATTTCATCCTCAGTACAACTGCTAGTAAGTGAATTTTTTCAATATTTTATACTTACTTTAAAATTCCTTTTCATATCACTTACACCTGACACTTCCTGAGTTCCTCTCGATCAAAATTTCCTTCTCCCTGTCTGCTGTCCCCTGTATGGAAAATGCCATGGGACCATGACACTTCTCTTGATTCTAACCTCCCCCCAAAAAATTACCCAGAGATCTCATTTTCAGATACTGTGGCTAGCTCATTCCCTTTCTTACTTCCTAAATACTAATCTGAAATTTTGTGAATCAAAAGAAAGATGGAGGAAGGAAACAGGTTAAGATGGGGCTTTTCTAGTGATATGTTTTGAGACAGATCTCCTAAATATCTGAGAATCTTACCACTCTATGTCCAAGGACAGCACAAGTGCAATCCAGGGAAGCAAGGGTCTAGGGAGACCCGACATTATCTTTTGTGGTATTCACAATGGTGAATGGGCCAAGCTGAAATTCTTTCCTCCTCCGAGGAGGCTGAATAAGGCCCTACCTCTATACTGTCTCAGTATTCAGAATTCAGTATTCAGAATTCTTTCACCCTAGTTACATTCACACGCAGGCTTTGCATGGACTTGAATGAGCAAGTAAGTCTCCGTTTTTCAGAATTTCTCCATCACAGCCAGTCTAAGAGTTTGTGTTTCTGGATCCACACTGTACAGATATGGGCCCCTTTCCACTACTGGATGACAGTGAAAAAGGAAGAAATTCTGTTTTTGTGTGATCCTTTAATCTGAAATACAAGCTTAAAAATTCCAGGATTTTGACAGGCCTTATTTCAGTCTTTGGAATAAAGGAGAAACTACAGAGTTAAACCTCTGAAGGCTTCACCAAGATCCTCAGAATGGAATTTCTGTTCAATAGAATCTTGAGACATGAAACACACAATATTTGGCATGCAGTGTCTGGGTACTGAATGAGAGGTTTGCTGGTTTGTGGAGATAAGCCATCCCCATACACCTTCTGAATGCCTTGATGTTTAGTAAGAAGACAGCCCAACCTTCTCTCATGCCAGGGATTCTGTGAAATACCCTTTTCTTATGAATTATTTGCTACTGTTTTTATTTTTCTTCTTAAATGTGACAAGTGTTGCATTTTACAAATTAAAGCACAAACGTCAAAGTAAGTAGAAGAGAACTTTGCGGCTGCCTCACCTATTTGTGAGAGCTTTCAGACACGCCACTATGGCACTGTTTAAATCATTCACTGTGTGAGCTACTTTTCTCTTGTTGCTTCGACAAAATATCTGCCACCCCAAGTTAAAGGAGGAAAGGCTTGTTTAGCTCACACAGTTCACAGAAGTTTCAATCCTAGCATGGCAGACAGGCGGCACAGAGGAGAGAAAATTCACGGTTTGTGGAAGGTACCAAAGCAAGGTGGGGAGGACCACAGCTCTTTCTATCCCTGTATCTTGTCCAGATACTAAGGGCAGGGAGCCCGACACCCTTAGTCCTAGTGCCCTTGAGCCTTGGCTTGCATGAGGCATGGATCCCAATGTCTCACACTCTAGATCTAGCCACCTGTGAAAAAGCCCGCCTACGACGCCATGAGACTCTGGGAGGACATCTACACACAGC